>JBBPLK010000013.1:51370-120061 GCA_038089735.1 Exsudoporus frostii
GGGCCAGCCGTCCAAGCGTGGTCTCGCAAAGCCCGACCGGAGTAAGCCAAAGGGGAAGGAGAAAGCTTTCGAGAGAGAGTACATCGCCATCCCTGGCACCACTCCCGACGATGACGCCCAAAACGGCGGTCTTTCCGAGGACGATGAGGCCTTGTTAGACGAGTTTGGCGACACCGTCAACTTCCTCGCCGCGCTGGACCACCAGGGCATAGCAAGGTATTCCATCTCTCTAACCACAGTCGAAGCCCCACAACGATTTATTCAGGAGTAAAAAGGAGACCGAACGCCTCCACCGACTCCACAAGCCCGTCCGCAAGTCCGGAGTCGACGATCTACCTTCCGTTGACTCCAATGACGAGGGCTCGGAATCTTTGCATACTGACATCGAGGATTCGGACGTAGAGGCACGATCAGACAATTCCCTTTCCGACAAACTAGAGTCCGAAGAACAAACGTCATCCTCGACCGAGCTGGACTCTGATGCCGAGATGCCATATGAGCGTATCCCCCGACTGCACAAAGCTCCAGAACCAAAGACACGTCGAAACATACCTGGTCTTCCAATCAAGCTTTCCGATGGCCGGATACAGGCTTCCCAAAAAGTAACCGTAGCGCCAGCTCAGATCGATGACGATGAGGATACGGAGAGCTCTGTCCGATCGTACTCGCTGCCGGCAGTACCTTCGACAGTGGAGGACGTAGCGACTGGTGCTCGCTTCGGCCGACCCGCTGTCGTAGACGTGATTGGGAACAACTCACGCAAAGCTAGGATTCAGGGCGCAAAAGACCAAATAGCCAGCCTTTGTCAAGAAATAATTGCCGACCCTGAGAACAGTGTCCGTCTGCCCTAGTTGATGCCTCCCTTTTCTCGTCTCATTCATCATCTCAGCTAGGTCTGCTTCGTCGCTTGCATACCTTTTCTCTCGAGACAATCACGACCCAGTCGCGTTTGGAACCAGTGATAAATGATCCTGCAATACGCAAGCTAGCCATCCTTTCACAGCTCGCGGTGTTCAAAGACATCATTCCTGGATATCGGATACGAACTTTGACGGACAAGGAAAAGACAGAAAAGGTCAGTCAGATGGTTGCGCGAACACGCGAGTGGGAGCAAGGCCTTGTACTCGTGTACCAATCCCATCTCCGTGCTCTCGAAGCCGAACTCAAAGGTAGGCATTGGTTTGCGCCGCCTCGTGTTCTTGTTTTGAACATCCCCGAAGTCAAGAGCGACCTCGCCGATGTCGCCCTCAAATGCATGTGCACCCTTGCCACAGATGTCACGCATTTCAACTTCCGGGGAAACCTTATGGCATGCATTGTGGCTCGATTGAGCAAGAAGACATGGGATGAGGTAAGTTTCTCCTGAGCATGCATCCATTTCGAGAGCCTAGATTGACTCGATCTCCAGTCATCCGATCTGTGTTTGAATACTCTGATCAGCATCTTCCGCAACGATCTCACCGGCGTGCCTTCTCTTGAAGCCGTGCAATTGTTGAACCGAATGATCAAAGAAAGGCATTTTAATGTGCACCCAGAGGTTCTCACATGTCTTTTGTATCTGCGCCTCAAGAGCGAGCTAGGCGTACGAGCTTCCGACTCCAGGGTCGACAAAGAAGAGAAGACCGAAATGAACATCAAGGGAAAGACGGCGAGTCGCAAGAACAAAGGTAAATCGACAGACCGACCCTATCTGAGCAAGAGGGCCAAGAAAGCTCGCAAAGAAAAGAAGGAGATTGAACGTGAGGTACGGGAGGCGGAAGCGGAAGTTGACAAAGAAGAGCGGGCCAGGACGGTGAGTGATAGAAGAGACGTACTTTTTCCGTTTCCTGACTAGTGTGGCAAAGCATACGGAAACCCTGAAGCTTCTTTTTGTGCTGTACTTCCGAATACTCAAGAACCCTCACCGGACGCCTCTTTTGCCAGCTGCCCTGAGGGGTATATCCAAATATGCGCATCTCGTCAACATCGACTTCTTCCAAGACCTAATGCAGGTTCTCAAGCATCTCATTATGCGAGAGTCGGATGTGATCGACTCGGACGCAAAGGAATCGCGTAGTTTGGACCAGAACACAGATATACAGCATCGCTTGTTGTGCATTGTGACGGCGTTCGAACTGTTGTCCGGACAAGGTTTGTTTCTCTTGGCACTTTATTGTGAAACACGTTGACGTGCCTGTCATTGTCATCCAGGAGAAGCTTTGAATATCGATCTCAGTGATTTTGTCAATCATCTCTACTCCATCATACTGCCGATCAGCGAGCTGCTACAGATTGATAACTTGCCGTCTACCACAGGGTCCCGAACAACTCACCAGCCGACCATCCCGGACATGTTGTTTCGGGCGCTCACAATTGTGTTCTCTCCGCGAACCGCGGGCAGCGCTTTGCCCTGGCGGTCTGCTGCCTTTGCTAAGCGCCTTCTGATTGCTTCGCTGAATTGGTCACCTGCTGTGGCGCTCCGCGCGCTGGACTTCGTTGAGAGCTTGGTCATAAAGGAACCCAAGCTTGAAGCGTTACTATCCACCGATGATCGTCATGTGGATGGAGTGTACCTGGCAGAAGTAGAAGATCCCCAGCTCAGCCATTCATTTGGAACGTCGTTCTTTGAATTGTTGCAATTACAACAACGCCACTATGATTCTCGAATGCGGGAATCGGCTCGTAGGCTCTCTAGGTATACCAGGACGTGACGGGGATTAGACGTACTATGGGTCCACAGTGACGTTAGAGAATATCTACAGTACTTCACGTTGGAGTGGGGATACAAAAACAAGGTGCGATCGATGTAAACGAAAATTAAAAAAAAACGTGTACTACAAAAAACCCAAACGGGGAGAAAACAACAGTTCAAGGAAGACAATATCCAAGGTAAAAAAGAAAAAGGATACAGGCGTCCAATGGCGGTGAATATCCGAGTAATGAGAACGGTCATGAGGGTCATGAAAGCAAGGAAGGCATCATGAACGCCGCAGAGTAAGACGAGGTGCCTGAGAGGGAGGTATCCGCGTTGATCGATGACAAAGCATAGGATAAGGAGGGCTGAGTAGGGAGGCTGGAGCGCGGTATGCATTGCCCTGGCATATGGGTATAGGTGGGCAAAAGGGAGTCGGCGTGATAAGCGGACTGTGGACTTGGCGTTCTGTCCGGGCGGCCATGGTATTTTTGAATGCCGACGAGCTTCGCAGTGGGCATACTTTCACACTGCCCTCTATCCAGATCGTAAAAGATGACTGCGAGGACCTCTTCGTTTACAATAAATTTTTGCACGATACAGGTCGGCGAGGCTATGATGGGCACGTGGTGAACATGAGGGAGTGCAGAGGATTACGCAAAGAATTACTCACTGGAGTCAAGCCACCGACTGCGACTCAACGGTGAGTCAGGGAGAAGCAGTGTGATGCTCTCCAGCTGATCGTTTCCGGTTGATTCCGCAGTCATCATGGTACAGTGGTTGCCCTCTCGAGAGGTGCACTGGCCGCGTACGAAAACGGCAGTGGAGCACCTAACTGTGGCACAAGGCCGCATGGTGCATGTGACGGATGCTTGGAAGCCGTGTAGTGCTGGAAAGCATGGTACGTCAATCGGTGGGAGATGTAGCTTGATTCTCAGGACTAGAGCCGGGGAGGGGTGTACGGACGGCTGTGTGGAGGATATGAGAGCGTCCAAAGGAAGCGTCAGGGTCGGCATGCCCTCTGCCCAGAGAGAAAGGCTGGTGAATGCGGTGGGACATGGAGCGGGCTCAGCGGAGAACAAGGAAGACTCGGTGAATAAGAGGGGGGAATCGGAGAGGCTGGGCTGGTTGGAGGGCTCGGGGGAGTAGTGAGATGTGAAGTCGAACGGTTGATCGATGGCGGTGTAGAGGGTACTCGGACAGGATTGAGTTGCCGAGGGCCGCCCAAGGTCGGAAGTCCAGTAGGATGAGAGCGGGGAGAGTCGGCGAGGATCTGTGCGATGACAGTCGGACGCGGATAGCGACCGAACACGACGGGAGTCGTCGTCAATTCGGGACGGACGGATGCCGTGTAGATGTGGAAGAGTGAGTTCCGAGGTGGAACTCACGGTGGGGCTGGATCCGGAACAGAGGGACCGGGGCGGGCATGTTGAAGTAGCCGAGCCGCCAGAGCGATCGGATGCCGGTGAGTGATCATCGAAAAGCCCTGCGGGAGTGAGTAGATGTGCGTCAGGGGAATCTTCGGCCTTGACGGTGGGGAGGAGGGCTGTTTCGAGGAAGAGCTCCTCGCCACCTGCGACGAGATGGTATTCTGGAGAGGGGCTGAGGGGAGGGGAGGGGAGGGGAGGGGGGGAGACATACCTGGCTCGCCCTTCCACATGTTTCGCAGGACCTGGATGTGGCTTGCGACCTGTTTCTTTGAGCGGTCGACGGCGTTCTTCTGGAGGTAGTCGACGAGGAACTGGTTTCTCCAGCGGCTGCGACCGCGGGAGTAGGTTGCCCAGGGAGACTCCCAGTACTCACGGAGGCCTAGATAAAAGGTGAGGAGGGGGGTGCTAGGTGGAGGGGGGGACGGGCCTTGGACGAATATGCGCTCGATGTCCTCGGGCCAGACCTCGCTGGAGCCGTCCTTGAGGAGCTTCCTGTGCTTGCGCTGGGGGGTGAGGGACTTGAGGGCGGTGTCGGGGTCGTAGGGGGCGTTGAGCCGTGCAGGACGCATTGTGAGGGAGAGGACGGGGAATGGAGGAGAGGAGGGGGAGGGTTATATATGTGAGACAGGAGGGACGAGGAGGCGAAGGCTAAAGATCCGGTTTGGCATCAAGGACCCGCTGGTTCGGACACGTCTAATTGAAAATGCCCTGGCATTGGCGAGATCCCGATCGGGATGCCCGTGCGAACTTGTGCAGCACCCAATCATCACGTCACATCCCGTCACAAATAGAGTTCATGCCACGCGGAAATGGAAAGCGGCAAGTGGGACAGATCTAAGCGCGGGTCCGTTCTGGGCCTTCCCGGGGTCCCCAGCGCTCCGGCCCGGATTCAGTCGGCGCCCGAACTGCACGGCATGGCGGCGCACGACGGCGACGAGGGCGGCATGGCGGAGACCCGTGTGTGGCTGCGACAGAACACGGCGCCGTACGGCGAGCGGGAGCGGGTCTGTGCCGACGTCGAGGCCGCGCTCGGCGGGTTCCCTGCGCTGCGGCTCAAGTCGGATGTGTACAGTGAGTGTCGGCGGGCGTCGCGATCCGATGTCGTGCTGATCGCAGGCAGCGTACGACGACGGCCGTGCCCAGCTCCTCCTCTGCCTGCACGGCCTCCTCCCCATCTCCTTCAGGGGCGCCTCCTACAACATCCCCGTCGCCATCTGGCTCACGAGGGACTACCCGCGCCACCCGCCCATCGCCTACGTCGTCCCCACCAGCGACATCCTCGTCCGGCCCAGCAAGCACGTCGAGCTCAGCGGCAGATGCACCCTCCAGTACATCCTCGACTGGCACAAAAAGCCCGAGGTGCGTCCCTGCCCTCCGTCCCAGTCCAGCCACTGACCTTTCCAAGCCCTGCAATATCGCCGCCCTGCTTCAGGCGATGCAGGCTCTCTTCTCCCGTGCCCCCCCTCTTTACGCCAAACCAAAGTCGTCCAGTCCCCGTCCAGTCCCACAACCCCTCCCCTCCCCTTCCCAGCCCTTGTCGCTTCCACAATCTCGCCACGACGATCGCCCGGCATTGCCACCGAAACCCATTTCATCCCAGACGCCTATCTCCCCCCCACGCCCTATCGCTGCCCCCGCGACATCTCCCCTAGGATCTGCACAAGTATGCCCATTTGCCTCTGAAACGCTCCCCTTGATCACGATCGCATTCATAGACCGACTTGTACAATCGCCCCCCGCCGCCGCTGCCCCAGCAACCTCGTGCAGATAGCCGTCCACCCCAATATCACCAGTCAATACTGCCTCCGCAGCGCTTTTACTCTACCGACGGAAATATCGTGCGATCATCCATCGAACAGTCTAGAGAACCATCCTCTCCCACCAGTCCTAATTACCGCACATCAATACTTCCGAACGCCCTTCCATCCGTGCCCTCCCCAAATCCACCAACTCCCTCGGCTCATCTCCCGCTACCCGTTCCAGCCCTACTTTTCGCTCACTCTCCTCAGCCTCTCCCCCCTCCGAACTTGCTCGATGACGAATCCCCTGAGCCACAGCCTTCTTCGGCTCAAGCACCGCCACGCCCTCCGAATCCAGAACTGCTCCAATTGCATGCCCACGTTCATGACAAGATACGATCAGAGCTTTCTTCCCTGTCCCAACTCATCCTATTGGAAGCCGATCGCCTGCGTGCTCAGCAGGCGGATCTTCTTGCCGGCGAACCTGCCATCCGTGATGAGATGGCGCGACTCGAAGCCGTGAGAGATGTTTGCCGTAACGTCGCAGCAAGGCTGCGGAGCGCTGTCGAACATGCAGAACGGAACCTCACCGACTTGCGCCGAAAGGGCGATCCGGAAGTAGATGAATTAGTCTGTTCCACGAGCATCGTCCACAACCAGCAAGTATCTCTTCCTCCAATCTATCCTCCGCTCTCCGCTCACCCGTCAACTCTTCCCAGGTTGATCAATTTGGTAGCGGAAGACAATGCGATCGAAGATACTATCTACCATTTGCATAGGGCCTTGAACGCTGGGCGCATCGATCTAGAACGTTTTTTGAGGGTGAGGGTTATTCTCTTCATTGGTCACATGTTTCTCATATCCCATTCTGTCGCTCAGACGACGCGCGTGCTCGCGGAAGAACAATTCATGAAAAGGGCGCTCATCGAGAAGATTCAGATGGGCATTCCGATGGGAACGAACTTGCCCTATGTCTAGTCACATTCGGGGTAGCAACCAAATACGACAAGATCCAGATGGCTGGACTGGATCTTATGGGGTGCTCGGCGACGTAGTTGCCATATGCGCAATGTTCTGGACCACACTAATTGAACTCGAGCTCTATCTAGGGTTGTCCCTCACAAGTAGTGATGTTGGCGGCGCTGTGCTGCGGTTTGAAAGCCTTGCTTGTGATTGATTGGTGGCTGCAATTTGTTCCTGAGATAGTACGCCATCCCGTCAGCAGACAGGCAGTGCCTCTGGCAATTGTTCCATGTCCGGATCCGGATCTTCCAACAAGGTTCCGAGTGGGAAACGACCATACGGCGTATCAGTTCATCGATCCACTTTCATTACTTTCACAACCGGGAGAAGTTCACTATTGAATGTTTCCAAGCGCGACGGAATGACAAACCTGGCTATCGCAACTACAATGGGTCAAGGGGGTTCCTGTCAGTCGTAATAAATGAATGCCAACGCCTTCGCACCACGAAAGTAGATCAGGCGACGTGGCCTTCACCCTTTTCCGTCTCAGTTTGTACCCTCTTCCGATACTCTGGTCCCCTTCCCGTCGTTCCTACCCACCTCCACACGCGGTGTTCATCGCCACCTTGTACTTCTTCCAGGTTGACCCTGACATTCGCGTTACCCTCTACAACGCGTTCCACCTGGTCCCATAGCCTTTTCCTGATGGATATTGAGTGTTGCTCTTGGAGAATGAGGTCACGGAGCTGAAGAGAGGATAAATATGGGTGGGGTGCCGTCACGGGATCCGTGTGGTGTGCAAGCTCTTGGTTACGCAACGTATCAAGAGCAATTAGAACTAGTTCCGCGACACGTTTGTTCTCCATTTGGCGTTGGGCGCGGGACCGTCTGAGGCCATAGAACATGCATATACTGGCAAACAATACTGAATGGCGACGTCAGCAACTGAGTAACGAGCATAATGTAATATTATTACTGAAAACAGTCGTGCGACATCGTAACCACGCCTCTCGGAATTTTACAGTGAGCTTGCAGTTCAGGGTTAAATTGGCAGTCTTGTGGGCCAGATAACGATGTCCACTGAAGCAAATTTAGTGACAATCGGGATCAGATACTTTGTGATCGTCAACTCACGACATGTCCTCCCCAAATACAACACTACCCCACTCAACGAGTTGCTGCATGGCTTCGTTAAAGGTGTCGTCAAAAGTTTTCAGAAGGTGCGGCTGCCAAGCCAAAAATATCATTTACCATGCATCCGACACGACTGCTCGACATACCGCGGTTTTCTGTTTCATCGTCTCTCGCAAGATTTCCACCTCCAAACCCCATTTTCTAGCTTCACCCCCTTCACTATCGGATACCGTCAGCTGGCCTTCCTCACCGCCGGAACAGACTCTCCTCCCACGTTCCTGGCCAAGAAGGGCTTCGATCGCCTTCCCCAAGGCGCCAATGTTCCTTTTTCGTTTCGGATCTTCAATACAATGAGGCGGGAACGAAACAGGGCCCAATCCGGGTAACCCATCGGCCACCTCAGAAATGAAGGTCCAGACTAAATCCACAGGAGCAGATGGAGCGGCCCCGAAAGGTGACAACAAAGCGAGAATGGGGTGCGGACGTAGTAAGTACCCACTATTGCACGTTACCGTGTGCTGACTGCACGATGCATATTCTGGACAAGGTGTGCATGCTGATGGGTGTGGCAAGGAGATCAACGAAAGTAGTGGGCACGGTGTTCCATCTTTGGCAGTGATTGCATCAAAAAGCTCCGATGGAATGTCCATGAGGGTCCGATTGGCTCGAATGCATGGTTCTATTGCGGAAATATGAGCCTGGAAATCCTGCAAAACTCGACTGCTATTCGATCCCGCGTCACAGAACCCAATGGACGCAGATTGCCTCTTGTACTTGATGATAATGCTTGAGAAAACAAGAAAGCAAATTGCATACAAGAATGTCAGCAGATAAGACCTCGATTTCGCGCGAGGTTCGTAATGGTTGACGATGTCACTTGGGGTGTACTGAGAGGTCAATCCCACCTGCCTGTTAAGCTTAGATTCTTCGATCCCGCCCTCCGGAACGCTCGCTAGCGGCGCTATAGAGTCGAAATCGTGGTCCGCGACTCTTGGATCCGTATCTGGAATGCGAGATTGCGGTAGCTGTTCCGGTGTCAGAGGCGGGCTAGACTGATGACTCTGGGGCACGAATGTCGTTCTCTTTCCGGGCGGCGACCATACGGGTGGCTGGCGTGGGATATCCAATGGGAGTTGTGGCTCAAACTTGGACTGGGGCGGTGACCGCTGAGATGATTGGGGGAAAGATGGTGCTTTGACCGGAGATGATGGAGACGAAAGGTGGGGAGGTGCTGACATAGAATGGCGAGACTTCTTGTGGGTAGAACTTTTGCGAGTCCTCCTGCGAACGGGGGATGGTCGGATCGGCGACGAAGATTCAGCACCAGACTGGAAGATGTTGTTGTCTTCCCATCCACTATCGTCTGCCAACTATGGATGGTGAGGTTGATTCCGTGAGGTACACCACAGTAAAGTCATGGAACGTACTGATATCCGGCGTGTTTCATCATCCTCTGAGACGCGAGAGAGCCTTCGCGAGGACCGCCTAGTTGTCTGGACAATTATGAGTCAAAACCATCAAGAACAGAAATTGGCCACCTTTGTATTTGCATTGAGTGGTCGGCCAGTCAGGCCATCCGTAATCCCATCGTCGCTGGGAAGACTATTCTCCCTCTTCAGCCTCTCCTTCCGAAGCTTTGTGGCCTTTGGTCTGATTTCGTCAAGGAACAGCTGCACAAGTTTCGCTTTTGTGTAGGGAGCAGGATAACGGATCTGGTGGTGGGTGAGAACTCCTAGTAGCTGAGAAACAGTCAATATGTTTGGATCAAAGTCATTGTCGAGATAGTCTCCCTGACTGATGATTTGCGTCGCGGTCAAAGACCTCGACATCGTGGCCAACGTTAAGGAAGGTCCAAGAGCGGACCCACGCACAAAGTGACCTTGTCACACACCACGATCACGTGCCAAAGCTACCTCCATCCACTTATGTAATACAGTGTTCTGATATTTAGCTTGGGACAAGATGCACCGGATCACACATCGAGCCAAAACATTATTGTTAGCACTAAAGTGATGCTGATCTGACCATCTCGTGCTGTTCCGTCCGAGACACCGTGATGAGGCCGGGCAAGTCGTCCGGAGGGCGACAAATGTGTACAATTTAGATCATGCGAGACAGAATATACATGGTTCACGAGCCCGGGTCTATGTGCATTTCACCGTGCAAACTTCGGTCGGAATAGTCCCGACGGTCCGAACCAGTGGCCATCGATCTGACGTATTGAATGTATTAGTCTAAGTCGGATCTGCCAAAAATAATCGTGGGTTCACCATCAAATTCCAGTATGCCCACGGCAATAAGTCCTGGAAAATATGTGAACACCTCGGTCGTACTGGTCTCGGCGGAGATCCACTAGTACGCACCCTCTTTAAATGGTAAAAGAGTCTGGATACCGGTTGGTCAACATCACACCGAAAGCAACCAGAAATTAGAATACTGACCTTCGTGGCTCTCTCTGGTCACCGAGGACACTCGAAAACGTCTCCTTCGGCTCTAAGCCATATTTGAACTCGGCTAGCATCAATTCACCATATCCTGTAAGGAGCTGTAACAGAGGTCAGAACGACGACACAACCCAGTCAAATGATGCGGACCGGACAGCTCGTATAGCCATCATATCTAGCATTGCTAAGACTCCCACTGTCCATCACAGAAAACAGATTCTCCGCCAAGACAGGGACCTGTGATGTAATAGCTGCCGCTGTCTTGCTAGTCGGTAGGGAAGAACAATCCCCCACGGCAAAGATGTTGCTAAATTCGGGCTTTACATGTTGAAGTGTCGTAGGATTGACTTCTACCCATCCTGTAGCGTCAGCAACCGGAGAATTTTTGATGAAATCCAAGGGTCCCATAGGCGGCGTCGCGTGCAGGAGTGAATATTCCCGATCAACAGTCGTACCATCAACCTTTCTGAAGATCGCCTTGCGGTTTGGCACATCGACTGCAGTGAGATTGTGCCCGAATTCGCTGTCGATTCCCCTTTCAAGCCGTAGGGCCTCCAGCGCATCCGAATATTTCTTCACGCTGAACATTGACGGCATTCCCGTCATAAATGTGATGTTGATGTCGTTCCCCCTACCAGACTTTCTATATCGATCCCAAGCCATCCACATTATCTTCTGAGGACCTGAGAGTGACTTTAGTAATGAACATATCACTTCTCGGAAATCTTGTCACCTCCGGCACATTTGATAATACCCGCAGGTTGCGTGAATATTGCATTCCCATATTGCAAAGAATCAATGGTTTCCCAAGTCTTGTCGCATGCATCAAACGAGTAAATGGATGATACACCAGAGGCAGGATCGATAAGAGCCTGGGACAAGCCTGTGATAGCATCCCAGTTGATCTTCAAACCAGCGGCGATTACTAGTGTTTCATATGTTATCGAGCGACCTGATGAAGTTGTCACAGACGACGTCGTGGGAGAGAACGTGGCCACGTTTTCTCCGATATGTGCAATATGAGGTGGGAATAGTGAAGCAAGAGGGCGTCTGAACTCGTGTTTGGAACGAAGCCCTGCGCCAACAAGGGTCCTTGAAATAATGAGTAGATTTCTGCACGCACAAGAATAAACTTACCAGCCCGGCTAAGTCGAAAGAGAAGAGTAAAACGGTGAGCTTAGACAACGAAAGCCAGTCCGACGCATCTTACTTGGTAATAGTGAAAATGGGCCTCATCGAGAACCACAATATCACCGTGGTTCAGAGGTTTATCTGCCGCCAAAAAGCGGTTGTAGATTTGATTCGCTACAGATAATCCTCCAGAACCTAGATGTCCCGAATGGTATGTCCAACGAATGGGTTTTCTAAAAGGGACGTACCTCCACCAATGACGACGACCTTGAACTTGTCCTTGGTGGCTGTACTCGCGAACCGGACGTGTCGAGCTGCCCCCCGCGAGAGGCGAGTCAGTGTGTGGGCACTAAACATCTGTGGTTGTAAGAGCAGAAGAAACGAAGGCAGGATAAGCTATCTCCCACGATCTTTTGAGCAATCGAACTCGTGGAATCGAAAGAATGGCGAAATCATTTGGACATACCTGTCAGACATGGGGGCCGTACTTATAAACCCACATGTCAGCAAGTGTCATTCTTGCCGACTTTGTGACACCATGTCTACGTCCGCCAAGGCTGTCGTTGGTTGCCCAGCCCAGGGTCTCCAAGTTCAAGGAGACTCTTTACTCGTTATCCAAGCGCTTGATTCCATGAAAAGCATGAGTTCCGCTCTCAGAAGCAACGTCTTAGCTCATCCGTTGCCCTGGCCGTCATTTATTAAATCCTGTGACAGGCAGCCATGCGTCGAGGTTGTCCTTGTTCCGATCGAGGCGGTAACCCAAACAACCTGCAGCAACTATCCTCGATTTGATTGAATGAACGCATGGGTGGTGGTTTAGTGTTAGACAGTCTAGTGGCAGGATTTAGCGAGGGACGCCTGTGTCAGAAAGGAGCTCGAGAATCCCTTCGTAAGTACACAGGGGATTGTTGGGTTGTTTCGGACCTGAGAACCATGGAGGGGTGCAACAAGGAGGTCTTATATCTGATTGGATGATGTGACTCCTCCGTTTCTAGCATGAACAACAAATTCATGCATTGGCAAGCACATCAAGTAGAGTACAAACCAGCTAGCATGCTCCAACTTGAATATAAATCTATGCAACTGTTTCACTTCTCCGAAGTTCATGAGTGTGAAAGCTACGAGTAACCACTAGAGTTGCTAAAGTTGTACAAGTAACAAGCGGTTATGTGCACTTGTAAGCGTGCTGCCAGCTGTGGGCATTCCAAAGCAGCTACCACAACCATCGTTAAGTGTCGGAATCGTCCCGTTGCACCATACAATATACTCATTTGCTTAATCCTAACGCCTTAACGAACCATTTTGTTGGGACAAGAATGGCCACTCAACCAGGACAAGATGCCAAGTTCTTCCAACGCGGAAAGATCGAGGTACATCCGGTCAATTGGCGTGCCATGACCACCACAGAACCACTTTTGCCCAGGAATTTCGCGCCGAGCTTCAAGCTGCAGAAGCAAAGGACAAGAAATTCCAGAAACGAAGAACAGTTCTCAAGAAGATTGTTGCCAACATAACTATGGGCAACGACAGTACGTGAATCGTTCAGCGCACGCATATCGTCTTCGAACGTGTTCATTAACTAGTGTCGCCACTCTTTCATGACGTTATCCAATGTATCGGGACTCCTCTGCTTGAGATAAAAAAGAGTAAGTGCTACAGTGCCAGGATCCGATTCTACTGGAATGTTAATTGTATGGTAGTGGTTTACCTGTACCTGGTCAGCTACGGTCGATCCAAACCAGAACAAATACAGATCGTCATCCCGAGCTTTCTACAGGTATCCCTGCGTATGTTTTTGTCGAACCCAGGCCCACATTTCGTTTCTAGGACTGCAACGATCGCAATCCACTCATCCGGGCGCTCGCCATACGGACAATGGCGTACATACCCATTCCCGTAGTAACGGAAGCGCTTAGCGAACAACTACGACATTGCATCAAGGATCGGGATCCTTATGTACGCAAGACGGCTGCAATCTGCGTCGCGAAACTTTACGCTGCCGATCCCAGAAAAGCAGAACGGGCAGGGTTCGTTGAAATGCTCAGAGATATGATGCTCGATATCAATGCAACAGTTGTCGCAAATGCTGTAGCAGCGCTCTCGGAGATTGGAGACCGCCAGGATGGTGTCATTTTCCGCCTGAATCTGCCCATAGCGAATAAGCTAATCGCCGCGCTGGGTGAGAGCTCAGAGTAAGTCTGTTCGCACCGTGTTATGGGTATCGCTAATCGGGGATCAAGGTGGGGGCAGATATACATACTGGATTCTCTCCTACGTTACGTCCCGGAGCAGCACGCCGATGCGGAAATGATGGCAGAAAGGGTGATTGTACAACTACAACACGCGAACTCAGCTGTGGTTTTGACCACCATCAAAGTTCTCTTGTACCTCATGAATTACATGGAGAATCGAAAACTCATCGACCACATCTGCAAGAAGATGGGTCCGCCATTGAGTAATACGATGGCTCTTTCCAAGGTTAATAGGACTGATTATCATGGCTCCTTAGTTACGCTACTGTCTTCCGGTCCAGAAGTTCAATACGTCGCACTTCGCAACATTTTGCTCATCATCCAACGGAGACCTACCGTCCTGAAAAATGACGTCAAAGTCTTTTTTTGCAAGTACAACGATCCAATATATGTTAAATTGGCAAAACTGGAAATTATGTACCGACTTGGACGTGAAGAGAATGCAAGAGAGGTTTTAGCGGAGCTCGAAGAGTAGGTGATTCCATTTATTCCCAGGGGTAAATAGTTAAGCGTGGACTATAGGTACGCGTCGGAGGTAGACGTTGACTTTGTCCGCAAAGCTGTGCGGTCGATAGGTCGTTTGGCCATCAAGGTCGAGGCGGCAGCGGATATATGTATCGAATCTCTTCTTGCTCTGATCGAGACTAAAGTCTCGTATGTCATTCAAGAGGCCGTGATTGTGACCAAAGATATTTTCAGGCGTTACCCGGGCAGATACGAGGGCATCATCCCGAATCTCTGTGAGAACCTTGACGCCTTGGAGGAGCCTGAGGCCAAAGCGGCTATGGTGTGGATACTGGGTCAATTTTCAGACCGGATCGATAACGCAGATGAACTTCTGGATGACCTGGTGTACAAATTCCTGGAAGAGACCGTCGAGGTGCGTGGTTGATTTCATTGACGCCACACTAGTATGGTTAAACGGTTTTAGGTTCAACTTGCGCTTCTGACCGCCGTAGTCAAGCTCTTCATTTACAAATCCTCTTCAGAAACCGCAAAGGCGTTGGTTCACAAGGTGCTGAAGTGGGCCACGGAAGAAGTAGACAATCCCGACCTGCGGGATCGGGGATTCATGTACTGGAGAATGCTTACAATGAACCCGACAGTGGCTGGCGAAATTGTCCTCGCAGAGAAGCCTCCTATAACGACGGATTCAGATCGAATGGATCGCGGTGCACTCGATCAGTTGCTACTCCACACAGGTACACTTGGTAGCATCTATCACAAAAACCCAGAGGCCAGTACACGTGCATAGCTCGTTTACTGGTGTCTGACGTATAGCGCAGACCTTTATTCGAAATGCAGCTGGAAGAGCATTGGTGGACAGCCCCGCACTTAATGCTAACTCCAGAACGGCTCTCGTTCCCCTCACACGCCCCCAACTTCCAACCACCACCATTGCTGTCGCTGGTCCTGGCCCCATTGAACCACATACCCGTAATCAGCTTACTGATGCTTCTCCTGATACACAGAAATTAGAGCCCGCTGTGCCATCGCAAACGGCCAACCTGCTGACAAATGATAACTCACCAACGGCGGAAGGCCGTAACAGTGATGGTCTTGGGGATGAAGACGCGGAAGCTGGTGTTGATGGGGACGATGACGATGAGGACATCGGTAACACTCGTGTTGCGGATCCATACGCAAACCTGGATGGTGCATTTGGAGGGTATCTGGCAGACCAGCCTCAACCCATGGTCGGGCGACAGAAGGGTAACAATGACTTGGATGACCTATTGCTTTAATCTCTTCTCGACATGATCCTTCCTGTTCTATTAGTAGTAGGGCACGGGCCTGTATCCTAGTGTTCTCTTAACAATAACTTTGGAACCTGTCTGTGTGGCATGTAGGACACAGGTAGATCGTTGGTAAAGAGGTTGAGCTAAGTCCAGCATGAGATAACACATCGAGGGAAGATGGGATATTGTTGGTCCAAACTGGCACCTTCACAAAGGGGACATTCCGAGCCGACGGGTAACGTCAGGGCTAGCTGAGCATTTGGTGAATTTTGTCTGCAACAGCTGCGAGGGCATTCTTGGGTCGTAGAGAATTATAGTGCTAGAACTACAGATCGGAACGGAAATGCTGGATTTTGCAGAACCACCTACCTCTCCTAGACCGTACATCCGACGATGGAAACTGATGCGAACAATCTTGGCATTCCGCGAAAGGGTATCGGGCAAAGTGCCGTCGGGGGTATGGGTCACCACAGACGGTGTACCGGCCTGTATGACCTGGATCGGTACATTATATGCCTGACTAAGTGCCAGGATCTCCGGCTCTCCACCCCATGCAGCAGTATCTCTAATAGTCAGACAATATCGTTCAAATTGCCGTGCATCCATGAGTCCGTTATTCTCGGTTGCTCCGACACCGTCTTCTCCGGAGATTGACGGTAGAAAGGGAAGGAAGTCATCGGGATGCTGCGAGAGATAACTAGAGGCTGTGGCACGGAGTGTTGCATAATTTGCGTCGTTCGGTGGCAGGATATTAAGGAGGGCCAGCTGGTCAGCAATCGCGGAGAACAGACAGTGGCCGTCTGGATTTATCTGGGACACGCGGATCTTGCACTTTGATCGGAGAGAAAACTAGCGTAAGGTACTGACCTCGTGGATCTGCACGGCGAGCTCGTCGCACGTCCGCTTTATCGACGCTGCTTCCTGCTTTATCTCCCGATCGACTTGCGCATCCACGTCTGGATTTGAGGGTGCCAAGGTCTGAGCTAATACAGCCGCCTTTCGTGCCTACACGAGTCTTGCAGTGAACTCCGTCTCGCGTATCATTCCACGTTCCACTCACCTGCCTCGCAAGATGTCGCACATTGGAGTTTTGCTTCCTGGAACCGGATTCAACCCTTTCCTCGACCTTGTTCACAGGTGTATTCTGTGGTTCTGCGACTGATTCTTGCTTATCCCTCGAATCGAGCTCGGCAAGTAGATCATCCATCAACTCGTCATCAGGTAAAGGCGATTGTGCAGGAAAGGTGTCTGTTGGTGTGGCCGATATAGATTTCTTCGTCTTGTTTCGCTTTGAATTTGGCATTTTTGCAGGGAAGAGCCCCTAGCGTCCTCCTTTCCAATGGATGTATCAGAGCGAGGAGTCTTGTGGCTATGCAAGTGCTACTGAATAGTGCCATTTGTAAATATTCAATGCCAACATGACATGAAATGTACTGTACGAGAAATTTAGCACATGGACGCAGGTAGCCTGGCCAGACAGCTAAGATGGCTGCAAGCATTGATATCCACGACCAGTCCAAGTGCTGGGGATTAGACGTACAGCCACCGCCGATCAGGGTAAGCACGCTGATTATTCGCGCGAATTTGCTTGAACTAGCAGCTTGGACGTGAACATTGCTGTCCCGCTAATCCAGATAGTCAGACTCACATACACCTCTTCGATATATGGACGCCGCGCCGATAACCTTGACCTGCACTGAAAGTGCATCCAAATTGGGCTCACTTTTGACCGAGCTCTCATACAACCCCAGCGAGGAGTCGTGGCTCAACGTCCAGCTCATTTGTAGACATCTCGCAAACTTGCTGCGCATCAGAAACGGAACAGGTCGGTAGCACATCTTGCCGTGTTGAAATGTTGTTATCGACCTCATCCCAACAGAGGATAATCATACAGCTCTAGGAGGAGGTTCCTTGCCACAAGATCTCACCTCTCTTCTCTCCAAAGCGCTTGACGGATCAGCAGTTCCAAATGATACCCGCGCCACCGCTGTACTCGAGGTCCTTCGCGTCAGCGCCAACCTTTGCGTTGAACACGGTGGGCACAACTAATTCTTCAACAACACGTCCCATATTCAATTTATTTCACTCAGACCAAAATAGAGGACAATTGTTGGAGGCTGGTTTTCCGCAGGCAATTGTATCGCTACTTGAAGGTTATGCAGATCAGCTACCGACTCAACCACAAGTCAATCCTTTACCACTATCCATCTCCCACCTGCAGGTCATCAAGACTGCCATCGGTTTTCTTCTAAATTCATCTCTTGGCTATGGTGTGTCTACATGTTTCAGCGACGCGATGCACACTTATATTAGCTCATCCATAGAACCTGTCAAGTTCCGACTCACATCTCTCGAAGTCGCCATGACACTCGTGCGCTTATCATCTGCGATATACCCTGCCGGTGCCTGGATGAGAGGTCCAACAAGTCTATTTTCGCACTCTTCTGGACTCGACGCCATTCCTGACCATGTGGCGGAGTCTTGGACTCTTCGCATCGGGCTCTCCAATTGGACTTGGAGGCTCATCACCGAACTCAGGGATGATGGTCAGTTCGTCCAGCGAACCTTACCCACCCTCGCGTCTGATGGTACCGCACACAGCACATCCGCTTTTTGACACCGATGTCCTCCCTTTCCTTATCCAGTCATTGATCGCTTTCACGCCGCCATTGCTAACTGCCCCACCCCCTCCAGATTTTGCGCAACCGTCACAACTCAGGACATCGCTCTTGCATGCTGATTTTGATCTACTCTCAGAAGCATGTTCGAATCTCGAGTCTCTTGCACTAGACGTCGAGGACATCCGGTTGTCCCTAGCTCGCGGGTTTGTATTTCCCGCAGAGCATCAAAATGTTCCATGCCTCTCTGCGATGCTAGACTTCATCGAGCAAGGAAGTTATGCACCCCTTTGGTATGTACAACACAAAGCCAGCCTGGACGATGGCGAGGTTCGGAACCAAGAAAAGGCTTTTGATGACTGTAAGGCCGCTGTGATCAAAGCAGTGGTTGAAGTATCTGGAGAAGAGAAAAACACGGATGTGCTCTGTGACGACTCGGAAGAAATATACCCCGGTGGCAAATTCGTTTCCCGTATGGTCAATTGGATCCGGACCTTTGTTACAACGGGCAGCCATGGGAACCTTAGGGATGACTTGGTTATATGCGCGACTCTTGCCCTCGGAAACCTGACGAGAAGAGGTGATCATGTCGCAACGAGATGCCTCTATTTGGACGGGTTGCTGATTATTTGACACTTGCAGAATCTCACGCAACCTTGTTACTATCTCCGCCACATAATATCGCTCAGCTACTGTCCTCAGAATCTCTGCTCTCCCCAGCAACGGACCTCAAGTTGAAACATGGGGTGATCGGCCTGCTAAAACATCTTTCTCAGTCATCTGTTCAATCTATTTCCAACCGCACAGCTTTGAGCAATGCTGGAATAATCGACCGTATTGTGGCAAGCGGCGTTTGGGACGACCGCAGTGATGTCATGGCAGATATCGTGCAAGTCAATGCCATCGGTGTTGTAAAGCACCTCTGCAACAACAGTAGTAGGTTTAGTTTACTTTTGCAATCGTCTTCCTAACGATACATTCAACGCAAGTCGACAATTCATTCGCCGTCATATTGCCCTCGGATAGCGCAGCCGCTCCAGCATCGGGACTCTCACAGCTTCTTGTCTTGATTAAACGATCCGACACGGTCGCCATTAAAAGCGAAGGTACACGCGTCATCGTCAATCTCATCAAATCACTTTGGTCGAGTGACTCCACGGTCGAACGGGACGCAGCAGAAAATCAGACGCGACAACAGAGAAGGGAACGCGCAATACAAGCGCTGGTGATAATGCCATGTGTTGACGCCCTTGCCGCGCTCATCGGTAGAAGTGCAAAATATCCAATTCTCATCAATGAGGCTATCGTTGCGCTCAGTCTGCTGAGTACTCATCGGGACGGTAGTAAGTTCATTGGGTCGGTCGATATACATCATCATTGTGCTCATTTATGTTAGGCCAGTTGGTCATGCGCACCCTTATAACACCCCTCCCAAATGAGATAACCCCCGCCCCAGGTTCTGCAGCAATGTCGACAGTAGCTTCAACCAGCAGCGAGACGGGATCTCCTATTATTACTTCCCCTCCTACGCGTAGTCGTGCTCCTCCTCAGAGACGTGCTCTCGACCATCTTCTGAATATCCTTCGCAACGGTAGTAGCGACGATGCTTCCAGCCCCAGACAAGCAGGGTCGACCTCATATCCTGTCGAGCTTCGCATCAATATCTGCGCTTTGCTCGGACAGCTGGGGAAGCGAACAGCTGGAGAGGATTTGGAGATGGTCAAGGATAATACAAGGTCTATCCTGGAGGAGCTATCAAAACCAAACTTGACCGGCAAAGAGAACATGCTAGCAGCTGCAGCGAAGAAGACCCTTGATAAGTGGACATGAGAAAGGTTGTATAGAGGGAGGCGGATGCTGTATGCACGGCCCCGTAAATGTAGCTAGCACTTTGATTAATCGGGTTTCACGTGACGGGCTGTACCGGCAGAGTTACCCACCGATTCCGAGGTTAAGACGAAAGTCATGCATAATCCAGCTTTATCCTTCTTACGTCGTCTCATTCATGGGGTTGAGTAAAATTCACGTTAATGTCTCCCAGGGAATCGCAACCATCACCCTCAATGAACCACAACGACTGAATGCGTTGTCGGCCGAAGGTTTGCGTCATGCCCTTACTCGTACATAATTGCTCTAAGGTGTAAAACCACAGACTACGATGATTTCGCAAACTCACTGAGAGAAATCGACAAGCGCGACGATGTTGTAGCCACAATATGGCAAGGTGAGTTGTGCCACCTCTATCTCAGTAGTCTACTCTGCTGAGTTGTTTGCTTTAGCTAACGGAAACTGGTTTTGCGCGTGAGTGGCTGGTGCTAGTTACACCAATGTCCACCATCACGAGCATCTCCTGGTTTCGCAGAGGAACTAATGTGAAGGATTCGAAACCTGTTGAGCCAACAGTTAGGGACCAACTCCGTGCTCGAGTAATTTCAGCAAACACGGATTGCACACGGGCGGCACGTCACACTCCGTATAATCAAGGGCTCCCGCTCTCATATTGTTCTAGCTTTATACTCACAGCAAGATTTTGGTTGCTGCTCTGAACGGGCCTGTGATGGGTAAGGAGCCCTCTGACCGAATCCCGCTGAATATGTTCCTTATGGACTCACGTAGGTATTGCGGCTGGTAAGTCAACCTCCCAATGTCTGCTGGTTAATGAGACGATATATTTCAAGCGTTCCTCGGCAATTTCGACTTCATCTACGCCGTCCCTGAGGCGTGGCTGTATGTTGGGTTTCCCTTCTTGGGTGCGTCCTAGTCTACAGCACCTACATTCACGACCAACGTTATTCCAAGGCATCGTGATTGAGGGGGGAGCGAGCGTCAACTTCATCAACCGAAGTAAGTATTCTCTGGATCCGTCCCTTGCGGTTCCACCGACCATTCACAGTGGGTCTTGCCAAGGCAAATGAGGTGCTCATGTTCAACAACAAGAAGAACGCCCAAGAGCTACTCGAATGTGGTTTTGTCAAGTGTGTTTGTCTTTATTCACCCTGGCTGCTCACGATATGATACTGTTAAACAGTAAAATATTCCCCTCTCAGCCTACCGACTCATTTCATGCGGCAGTTCGGGAGCATCTGCTTGGCGAGCTTGATAGTTTGGACCATTCATCCGTACTTGCTATCAAAGCGCTCCTCAAAGCCGGGTTGTCAGAGAAGAACAACCCCGATGCCGTCAACCTTCGGGAAAGTTATGCACAAGCGGAAAGATTTGTCACTGGAATACCAACTAGACGTTTCGGGATGATTGCACGCAAGGAAATCAAACATAAACTATAACATGTCTGTTAAAGTGGTAGCGCCCCTCGAATACCCACCTTTCCTTATCATTTGCAGATCAAGTTTGATTTTCGGTTCGTCCGGGCCCGGTTACATCCCCTTTGGTGTGCATGCATAGTCTCTTACCCACACGTGCTTCCACGCCAGCGCTTCTTGTCAGTTCACACTAGGCATGCGAGAAGACGCTATGTTTACGCGTGATTGCAAGTTTGCTATCGCGAGGTACAATTTACCTTGTTCTATGAGTGACGGGTAGGATCGTTATCACCAGGGAAGTATGCCCAGCATCCCGACGAGCCGGCCCGCCAGCGAAGAGGATCATCACAACCAAGATGCAAAGCACACAGATACTCTCCTTCGTGGGCTGGAGAGTCGCCACATATCGATGATTGCAGTGCGTCACTTGTGGTAACCAGACGACCGTATCTTACACGGTTTAAAGCTGGGGGGTGCCATTGGAACGGGGCTCATCATGAGTTCTGGGACAGCACTCGTCCAAGGCGGACCTCTCGGGCTGTGTCTTGGATACGTATACGTGGGCCTCATCTGTTACTCGGTCATGATTGCGCTCGGGGAGATGTCAGCCTACCTACCACACAAGAAAGGCTTCGCAGGTTATGCAACACGCTTTGTGGATCCTGCGTTTGGCTTTGCTGTTGGGTGGAATTACCTCATGAAATATCTCATTTCCCCAGCCAGCAACATCAATGCTGCTTGCATAGTCATGCAGTATTGGACGCGATCAGTGCCGCTCGGGGTGTGGACAGGTTCGTTTTTCTCGCGCGCTCCAACAAAATGATCAATCATTCTCTGCTCTGCTAGCTATATATATCACCTGTAGTGAGTCTGTCATTCGCCGTGATGAGGAATTCATTCAAAGGGATGGGTTGTGTTTCAAGCTCTGCTTGTCAACCTGCTTGGCGTGCGCGTCTTCGGGGAACTAGAATTCTGGATGAGCAGCCTCAAAATCCTCTCACTGGCTGGGTTCATACTTCTGGCCATTGTCGCTGATCTTGGTGGAAACCCATTGCACGACCGTATTGGATTTCGATATTGGGAGCCTCCAAACGGCCCCATGGGTAATTATCTCCAGTCATACGTTCACGACGATCACTTGGCAATCTTCTTGGGATTTTGGAGTACCCTGACCACCGCACTCTTTGCATACATCGGGACAGAGCTCATCGGCGTCACGGTGGGAGAGACGAAGGACCCCCAAAAAAATGTTCCCCGAGCGATAAAGCAAACGTTTATCCGAATATTCGTTTTCTACATTGGGACTGTGTTTGCGATCAGCTTGATTGTGCCCAGCACGAGTAAGGTATGTGGGGACGGAGGGAATATCGGAGTTGAGCGCCTGACCACGTTTCAAGGCGCTCTTCGTTGCCAACAGTTCCCAGCCTGGCGCGGCGGCGTCCCCGATTGTCGTTGGTGAGAAGATCGGCTGCCGTTCCCTGCACGCTGATGTATCGCACACTGTATAGGTATCACGCTAGTCAACATCGGCTCACTCAATAATGTCGTCAACGCGATTATCCTTATCTTTACCTTGAGCGGTGCTAGCTCGGATTTGTATATCGCATCGCGCACACTACACGGCCTCGCTTTGGAAGGAAAGGCTCACCACGTCTTCACAAAGGCTAACTGGATGGGTGTGCCTTGGACATGCCTATTACTGGTTACGGTATTCTGTGGCCTGGCATTCCTCAACGTCACTTCATCTAGTGCTGCCGGTGGGACTATCGGGATATCTCTCATCGCGTAATGCTCACCGCATGCGTAGTTTTCGCGTACTTTGTCAATCTTTTGTCTGCCTATGGTGCCTTGACTTGGATGGCCATCACATACACCCACATGTCGGTGCTTGAAACTCATGGGTGGTTCTGACGCTGATTCCAACGAAACGCTTGAATTCAGTCGATTTATGAACGCTCTCAAGGCGCAAGGTATCTCACGAGATACACTGCCGTACAAGGCACCCTTGCAGCCTTATGGTTCCTGGTTCGCATTGATCTCCACAGGGATTATCACACTCTTCAAAGGCAAGTGAGACACGATGTATGATGTACCGAGTAGATACCAACCTCGTGCAGGCTTTTATACATTCATTCCCTTCAATGCAAGGTTGTTCGTCACGTGAGTGTACACTGAACCCATGGAATATGTTACTGACTGGATGCGTTTCCCCCAGCGCATATCTTCCGATTCCTGTATTCCTCCTTTTGTGGCTCGGCTATAAAGTGTATTGCCGAACAAGTTTGATAACTCCTGAGAAGGTTGACTTAATAAGTGGGAAGATTGACGAGGAACGGGAGCCGGAGAAGGAGAAGGAGAAGGAGGGAGATTTTGCGGGGAAGCGGGGGATGTGAGAAAGAATTGTTGAAATGTCGTAATGGAAGCAACGTTAAGGTCAGCAGGCCCAGGTTACAATCCAAACTAGGTTTTGCACGTTCGTGGCACGGCGCACGAAAGGACACTGAACCAAAACATGATAAGTTAATTGGATGTAGTACAGGGGGTGCAATGACTAGGAAAGTAGAAACGGTTGCGGAGCTTGTAGTACAGATGCGATTGCCCAGTGTGAGGTGGGAGGCGGGAGATTACCAACATTAACAATATAAAGTGCAAGGACTACGTGGTGATTCTGGTATTCGTGGCTAAAGTCCTGTCGGCCGTGGACGGGTGGGGTTGGCGGTTGGCAGTATGGAGAGCGAGGAGTACCTCGGCGTTGTCATTGGTATTTAGTACATCACGTATAGACTTTTCGGCCAGTATACATGTCTAGGGGAGCGAGTGAGAGAAGGATGGTAGGGCGGTGGGCTTGACTCACTCTGCTATAACCGCCGCGCTGAAGGGGTTGACGGGAGATGGCGATAGCATTGTGGATACTATCGTAAGCGTACCTTCGCCTGATGAGATTCAATTGAGTGGAAGTGAAGGGTCACCAAGGAGAGTCTACGGACAAAACGCTCTCGAGCTCGCTGCGGGAACGAGGGATGATAAATAGGTCTGAGCCAGAGAGATAGCGGTTGAAGGCCTGGTAGGAGGCGCATCCCGCGACGAGAGTTTCGTTGAACGAGGGGTGGTCCTGATCCCAGGTAAACCAATTTTCGCTGTAGAGGGTGAGCAGGAGTGGGAGTGGTGGCCAAAGGGACATACGTTAGATGGGAGTGGGCGATGGCCTCTGATGTGTGGGGGGCGAGGAAACGATCCATATGGAGGGGGGGAGGAAGGAAGGAAAGGCGGTGTGGGGAGATATATATACGTGGAGTTAAATAGTCGATTGGCGCTGTTCCTCGAGTACAGGAAATATCGTGGAATTGGGCGTCTTAGAATATTAAAAATCAGCGTGATGCTCGCAGAAAAAAACAAACCACACCGATTGTCCGCATTCAGCGATAAACGTTTTGTCCGCCGTCATTGCCTTTTTCGGCTCGCACGTTCGATGTCCACAAATCAGATCACCAATCCCCGTCACTGCTCGCTATGCATCCACAGGCTACCGCCAAGCGCTACGCCACCATGCTGTGGTGACACTGGATGGTGCTGCAGTGCCGTCGGCATCGGAGTCGCTGACATCACTCCCTGATTTGCATGTACAAGCGCGCAACGTTCCAGTGAAAACCGGCCATCATTGATCGTGTGTGTCCGGGTATGGTGCAGCACAAATCACTCATACGGTAAACGGAACGTTCAAGATCTGATCGCAACATAACAGTCACCCAACCGGAGTTGCAAAACTCGAGTGGTGTGGCTACGGAGGGCACTGGCAGCAGTAAAGATGGCCCAGATCCGAGAGATCCCACAACACAACCACCCACAAAAAATTAGACCATATAACTACCCATATCTGTATTCGAATGACAGCAAAAATAAAAGATATGAGAGGGGAGAGTGACCCCATGACCGTAGATGGAAATCACACTGTCAGCATGGTTCAGGCTCCGCCTCAGTTGCCATCGGCATCGTGCTGCGTCCGTTTGCGGAGAAAGCTTCGGGGCTCAGAATTGCAGCTGTGCCGCGTGTGACGCACTGTGACGGCCCTTTTGACTCATGTCCTTTTCGAATTCGGCGCAGTGAAACGCTGCCGATGCTCCAGCTTCTGAAAGCGTGAGCAAGTAGGTCTATGAGTATTGTCTCGTAACAGTAGCTAACGGGTGAGCAGTTATTCAGGCTTTGCAACTCTGGTTGTTAATGTTGTGCGTCGTTCCTTTTTTGGTCACGTGCTGATTCAGCGTGAGGATATTTATGTTACAGGGCTGATTCAGCGTCCAATGATGGTAAGGATATTCTCCCCGTAATGGATATGATGCGTGACCAGCTCTCAGTAAGCTGCAGTCATATAAGGTCCACATCTCCACCACCCTCTCCGTCCTAACCTCTTCCATTCTCCCAATACGTTTCAATCACTCAGAATGGCTCTTTCCCGAAGTGTGATCAAGAAGGTGCTTGCTGTGGAGACAGAAGAAGTTTGTCCACTTTGTCGCAGTAATCTCGCTCTCCTGATTACTCCTGTAGGGTGCAGGCGCACGCGTCCGGCGCTCCATCGGATCCATGAACCTGCGCAACTTGACTCCTTTCTTGATGTTAGATCACTTTCATATCTCAAATGGCGCCGTGAGCAACAACCTCTCTCCTTTCCATATCTATCACCGACTCGCAACCGCACTTCACAGGGTTTCCCTGATCACCCCCACCGGGGTCAAGTGACCGTAACGTACATGCTTGAAGGGTAAGATACCGCTGCATAAGCGTTAT
The DNA here is from genome assembly GCA_038089735.1 of Exsudoporus frostii. Taxonomy (NCBI): domain Eukaryota; kingdom Fungi; phylum Basidiomycota; class Agaricomycetes; order Boletales; family Boletaceae; genus Exsudoporus; species Exsudoporus frostii. Next base: position 77,534 of record JBBPLK010000013.1, read on the forward strand.
AGCATCACACTGGGGCTTAGGCGCTTACCCTTTATCCGTACAAGGTCGAGTCGTCACGAGGACTCCGAAGGACATGCTGGAACGATTGAGAAAGGTGGCGTCCAATGGATGTGTGCTGTGCGTAATCCAATGTTGTCCTCCGCCGTCTTTCGTGCTCATTTACATCATGCTTCCATAGGGTAAGGGTATCATACACGCCGAGATGCCAGTACACGCGCCGGGTGTTCCGGAACCAAGGGGACTCCAACTCTGGGTTGACTTGCCCAAGCAGGTATGATAATGCACAGGATGCCGGTCCATGACTCACGCTTTGCTCCTTCGTTTCATACAGTTCAAGATGGCAGTAAGTGACCGGTCGTGGGAAACCGCCGAGTTCGTCCTGGATTGATAATGCCTCCTAGGAACCTTCTTATCAGGAGTTAGGCCCTTCATCGTGCGTTTGTTGATGAACTTCCTCGCACAAGCTACTGACGTGATGTAGCATCCCGGTTGCATATCCCAATGGCACCCAAGGGTCCATCAGCATCAGGGTGATTAGCGGGAAGAGTCATGGCGTTGAATCCCCTGTCCGACCACTGGGTGGATGCTGGTACTTCCACGTAACAATGAAGAAGTCAGGGGATAACATGTTCCAGGAAATCCGTAAGTCCACTCCTTTTTCATGTGAACACGACTCAGATCATTTTCTTAGCTGCTGGTTGGACATCGATTATCTATCGTACGCGTTGCCTTTCCATTGGAGTGTAGACGCTGACATTGCCGAATCAGTCTGGAAAGGGGCCGTTTCCGTCGGAGATGATGATTCCGTTCATGACACGTTCCATACTCTTGTCCTGTCCAACGAAGGCGGAGAGACCGGCGCAAGGATCACGGCAATCAAAGATGACACGGAGTTCATTTTGGTATGTTCTTTCCATCAGAGTTGGATGTCTTTGGCGATGAACGTGCGTCAGGCTGCGGCTGAACCTCTTGACCAAACCGTTTTCCGACACGGCCCATTTGTAATGACATCGCCTGAAGAGATACAGAAGACACTGATAGACTGTGATTATCCAGTTGCTCCTTCACGTCGTGGACTTTTGCTGACACATCCGTCTAGATCAAACTGGCAAGAATGGCTTTGAGAAGGCCCACACTTGGAAAAGCAAGATAGGGCACGAAACGAGTCTGGTACGATGAATGCTCCACCTATTCCCAGTGATTACCTGTCGATAGAACCTTGGCATATTGTGAGACAGCCCTGACACATTACAATGTCTTTTTTTTTTGTGAAACCTGAACGCCACGTATCGCGGTTACTTATTCATTTTTGATCCCTTCCGCCTACGTGTTTCATTTGTTCCCATATATCTCCCTCATCTCCTTCGGCACTTGTGTGCAGATTTCCCGCAGCACTTGGATCCCAGACAACTACAGTGGGGACTGTTGTCATGTATACTTTATCGAGCAAGGTTCCCTTCTCTCCCTGTTGCTTTCCGACCTCTGCAGCAGGCGGGAATGTGCTATGAATGCGGGTAAAGCGGTCCAGAGATACGGAAGCGAGAAGTGATGGCGCTACGGCCAATGAATTCACAGCGCCGGATATTCCTAGGAAAATGCTGGCATCAACAAGAGCCTGGGACGCCGCAAGGATGCATACCCTTGTATCCACAGGTGACTCCGCCAGTGCGTAAATCAAGCGCGAGGAGATTTGTTCCCTGATCCGATACGAACACTTCGCTGGAAATTGGGGTCATGGGGTCAATAGATGAAAACGTCTGCTTTTCACTCACTGCTCCGACAATCCTGTTTCGACCGATTTGACACCGCCCACCTTGCCAACGCCTCTAGCGTTGCTGACGGGTCGCGGTCCGGAACGTGTGTCGTACCTGCGAAGATCGCCAAACCGCGTGCCGGCAAGTATTTGGGGTTGACTCGATGAAGTCGATAACGATATATACGTGAGACAGGTGTTGTGGACTGGTTGACGAAGTCCTAGGTAGTCGTTCGCTACATTCTTGGCACGCCAGACTTCGCCGGGGAACAAGGCCTCAGCTCTTTTCCACTTTTTGCTGCTTGGAGAAGTCGTAGAACCGTCCGGTGGTGACTTGAAAGCACGTTCGGTATTCCAAATTGACACTTCGACTTCGTCGCCGCCATAAGCAAAAGTTTCTTGGTTGGGTCCCAGCCGCCAGTCCATAAGTCGCGATGGGAGCGCGCCGAGTTTGTGCATCGGGCCAACCTCGTCACTTGTAGAAGTCAGCCGAAGTGCGCCATTAGAGGCACATGAATAGACAGTACTTTGAAAAGATGTTTAACTGAGCAGTTTCTTGACCATTTTTACTACTCACTTTTGTATCGACGCTAGACCGACGAAAGAATGGTCCGCTTTAAACCTCGTCTCCTTCCATTCATGACGTTGCTCCAGATTATCCTCGCCAGTCAATGATCCAAGACGAAGGATACCATCTGCGTGTGCCGAAGCCAGCTTGCCTTGAGCATTATTCGTCTCGTTCGACTGGTCGATGTTGGCGAGGCACGCACCAGAGTCGGACCACTGCCACTGACAGCTAATCTCTGTACCCCTTGCCTGCAAACAGTTAAAGTACCATCGTGCAGAGTCTTCAACAGTAGCTTGTTCGTCGGGGACGCGTCTGGGTCGTACGAGACGGATTTTATATTGCCCAGCTCGTCGCCGGTCAGAAACCGAGGCATTACTTTATCGACGTGACGTGACAAGGTGTGAGTGCTCCACCGCGACGAGTATAGTCGGCTAACACACTCTAATACATCTCTCATCAGCCCACAAGATCGACCATCACCACAACAATGGACGGACCCATGAAGGAGCTGGAAAGGCTCAGGGCATCGACGGAGAGCTCGACAAAGGGAAAATTTCCCTCTGTGGAAAGTTCGCTGGACTCTCTGCTCCAGTCCTTGTATGAAGTCAGGAGCAGAGTCGAGGCCGACACCGTTACTCAAGATACGTTCGCATTACTGTCACAGACGATAGACAGCAGGAAGAAGGAGATTGACGAGAAACAAAAGGAGGTTTACAACGCGATTGCGAGAGTCGGAAAGGCTTTGGACAAGGTCTGACTTCGTTCCCCGCGCACGCGCAGAGCGCATGCTCACCCCTCCCCAGAAATTCACGCAGCCCCTGCCCACTTATGACCCCCTCTTTACGTCCCATGCTGCCAAAGAAGCACTCGATCGAACAATTGCCTTGCACCTCCTTCGTACAGGCCAATTCTCCACCGCAGAGACTTTCATCGAGGTACGTCGACTATGCTCTGCTTCAGGCCATACTGGCAAACAAACCCACCCAGGAGTCTGGTGTCGAAATCACTTCGGAACTGCACAGTCAGTTCGTGGAGCTTCACCGCATCATGACGGCTCTCCGAAGACAAGATGTCGGCCCTGCGCTTGAGTGAGCACTTTGTGAGAAAGGTCCCTCACTTGCAAGCTAAAGCGTACCGTCAGGTGGTCCAGGAAGAACCGCTCGTTCCTTCGTTCACGATCCTCTCCATTAGAATTCCACCTTCACCGCTCTCAATACATACGATTACTCCTTTCCTCCGATCCATCCAATCCCACTCCAGCGATATCGTACGCAAATGCGGCTTTGCGAGGCTTCTATCCCGAACACGCACTCGAGTTCAAACGCCTCATGACCTGTCTGGCTTACCTTCCCAAGCAGAAACTAGAACGCTCTCCATACGCGGACCTTGCCTCGCTCTCGCTTCATACGGACCTTGAACCGCTTTTTGCGAAAGAGTATTGTGCGAGTTTGGGAATGAGTCAACAGGTCCCCCTCCGAGTCGTCGGCGATATCGGGGGCGGAGGCGCACTGGCAAGGATTGAAAAGGCACGGGCTGTGATGAAGGAGAAGAAGAGCGAGTGGAGCCAAAGCGACGAGCTTCCTGTATGCTATTCATTTGGTTGTGAACCTTTGGTTACTGATGGCGTTGTCCCATAGATTGAGATACCCGTTGCTCCGGAAAACCGTTATCATTCGATCTTCGCATGTCCTGTCTCAAAGGACCAGTCCACAGAGCAAAATCCACCAATGATGATGACCTGTGGACACGTTATCACAAAGGACAGCCTACAGAAACTTGCCAAAGTTAATGGGTCCGTCTCCTCTTATGTTTCGCCCTCGCTGTAATTGATACAAAGACATCTGCAGACGTGTCAAATGCCCATACTGTCCAACCGAGTCAATGCAAGGCAATGCTCTGCGTGTATATTTCTAGCATAGTAATCTTTAATGACCACCCATCATGCATTGTGCTTGTACTGTAACACCTCGACTATTGTACACGCGAGAGCACGGGATCGACCCAGTGAGCCTAATTATGCACCGCTGAGCCAGGTGTCAGTGTAAAAGTCTGGGAGATCCGACATACCATCATAGTCAGAGACTCTTCCCCGCGTTCATCCGTGGTCCGGACGACCGTGCTCTCGTCAATGCTCGGCGTATTCACAACCCGACTTAATCGCTGTAGTGTCGCAGCGTCGATGTGATACTGCTTCGCGAGGGTCTCTAGTTCAGCACTGTCTATGATAGACTTTCTCGCCTCGAGTAGCTCTGTCAGGGAAGCAGCCAGGAGACGGTTCTTCGTGGACTGCAGGCTCGCTGCCTCTGCCTCTGACCGTATTCTGGAATGATACATGTTCTGTGTGTCAGTCGCCTGGAAACGTCCTTGAGTGACTCCTGAAATGGATCAAATTGCGCATCTCGGGCTTACAGCTCGGACTGTCCGCATGTGGTGGTCGACTCGCACTGGGCCCAGTTGGTTCAGTTTCTTCATAAAGTGTGGATCCTTGGCATCCTTCTCGATTGCTGTCTGGCGAATGCATCATGTACTCCGGGATGGTAGTGAATGGTACAACTCACCCTCATTCCTACTCTCGAATGCCAATAGTCTGTCAGGTCGTGGACGTGCTGGCTCTGTGGTAGCAACGGCAGGAACGCGCGAACCTGCCCAGGATGGTTTCGCCCTCGGTAGTTTGCGGGCTGTTTTAGAAGAAGCACTCCCCATGACAAGCCAGAAGGGCACAAGTAAAATGTTGCGCGTCTCCCGCGCGCTCACTGGCCACTCATAAGTTAACTTATTAATAATAGAGCCGTGGGTCACTCGCACCTCGAATGATAGCCTCTCGAAAGACCGAGTTGTCGCAGTGAGTATCTTTGTCAAGTCAACCTGCCAAATCGGGTGTACAGGGCGGCGGCCCATCAAACAAAATGATATTATCATGACTGCTACTTGGGACGCTGCTCGGACTGCCTTCCACCACCTACACTGACAAGTCTGTTTCATATAAACCTATCCTTGCTCGTATCCCGACTACACAATGATGGCTACATTGGTCACAAAAATATACCTGTTACTGTCAGTGTCTGATAGTGGTTGTCAGTTGTCACCGTATTTGCAGTCTGAAAGCAATTTATTGTCTATACTTACGGCCATGTTTTACAGCCATCCGTTATGTACTTATACATGATCGCAAAATCGACCTAGAATGAAGAATAGAAAGTGAGAATAGCAACATTCCAGCACTGGCCAAGATCCACGTCTCCAGTTTTATGCCAAAAAGGAGTGTGAGGGAGCATCAGGGAGAGGGTATCAATGAAAGGAATGGACGTGAGGGTGTTTGGCAACGACTGGACTATGGTGGGCAGAAGGAGGATAGATAGACAACAAAAGGAATAACTTCATCGCATGTGCAAACAGAATAGTGTCGTCAACGGATTCGTGGCAGAAAAATCATTTTAATTGAAAGCACCCATGTTAGTCGGTGGTGTTTGTTGGTATACTTGATACATAGCATACGGTGGATAGACCTGGGGGACGGTCTGGCCACCGTATGCGGCCTGACCCATCCCAAGAACACTGTTAGGCTGTCCAACGCCAGAGGACTGAGGACCGTAAGGAATGGTGGAAACGGGAGTCTGTGCTATTGGAGTCGTAGCAGGCAGGGTCCCGTTACGACGAACAGTTGCGCGGGGACTACTGATCTCCGGCGAGCGAAGAGCAAATGGGTTGAATGGGTCCGAGGACGGGGAAAACGCTGACGGGGGGTTCGAAGTGCGAGGACGGGCAGGCGGGTTACTCTGCCCAAATGTGGGATCAATGTGTAATTGAGGTGGTCCAGACTGTGGATTCTGACCACCCATCTGCAATGCAGCCATCATAGAGGCCAAACCCTGGTCATTGGATGGGTATCCGGAAGGGAGACCGGGAACGCCAAAAGGGTTATGAGGCTGGCCCTTTTTACCAGGCGGACCGTTAGTAGTGTATGTTGGTTGGTAATTAGGAATGGGTAGCCCAACTTCTTCGATGAGACGACGGTATGCTTGAGTAGCGATAACCTTTAGTTCGATCAACACGCGTTTCGTTGCTTCAATGAAATTCGGTTTGTCGACAGAGTCAAGATAAGGACTTGTCAAAATCTTGTGCACGACGGCAACACCGTTTACTTGGTCTCCCAAGACATCTGTTAGCACGTGATCCCCATGCGACGAGAACAACGCTTGCACGATTTGGCGTGATGCCTCAACCTCAGTCTTCTGGTTGACGATTCGAAGGACAGTCAGCGACGCTAGTTTGTGCGTACAAAGATGCGAGAGGTGAGGGGTGAACCTTGGCGCAAGTAAACTGTATCGTGATGGGAATGAAGAAGCGTCTAACAACCAGGTCAGCAACAACGCGCCGTTTGGATTGGTGGCGAGGGGGATTGAGTTGAGAATCACGGCAGTAGCGATGCGTCGTTGTTGACTGGTGGTGATGTGAGGGCTCTCAAGACATGCCCTCATGCTCCTGGCTCCAAAACGGCCTTGCGCAATTTCCCACATACGATCGACCATAGCATCAAAGATAAAGTCGTTCGCAGGTGCACCAAAGCGCAAGCAACATCTGATAAATCGGTCAGGGATGGAGGAAGCGGAACATTAACGGTGACTTACTGCACAACATAATTCCCGAACTGGTCCAGTAGCAGGGGAGGTGCATAAGCCCTCAGGTTTTGCACAATAAGCGCAACTTCCTCGGGAGACTGCACGCACTCAATGATCTTCTGCGCAGCCCACGTTCCGTTCTTGTGAATGCCTATCATAGCCAGATGCGGTGTGATTCGTTCCAACATCGCAAACCTTGGACCCGCAGAGCATTTCTCAAACAGCTTTTGAACAACCTGTACAACGTGCTCAGAGAAAATGCATAGAACTGTTCAATGTTAGTAGATACCAACCGTATTTCCGAGCCAGTCAGAAGCCAAGTCAACAATCTCCCCATCAAGGAAGTCCCCTGCAACCTGATCGGTTTCCTCGACAGACATCGTGCCCGAATCGAGTCGCTTGCGGAGCTCACGAAGTTTAGAAGCATCCCATCGCCTGTTGTTTGGTCTCTCAGAGACGAGTGGTATCGTGGTGTAGTACATCGTAGGAGGCCGGAATTCTAAGCAATGGATAAGAGGGAAGCTGCGCAGGATGCCTACATGACTGACCAGAAAGGGCCAGGATGTCTGTCTCTGCATCAGTACATCCTTTGGAGAGCTCTCGCATGATCATTTGCTGTTCTGTCACGGAGGGGGTCCACCCAGCAGGCTTGGAAAGTCCATCAGAAACGTAAGCTATGTTATGCATGCCCGAGCCGATCATGCTGAGAAGCAAGTTTGAACGGTAGTTCTCGACTGTTCCACCAAGAACCTGTTGGTCAGCGGGGATCGTCGAAGCACCTTTGACGCTCCGCAACGCATGGATAGTTGCACCAACACTCAAATCACCAATACCTTGCACCGCGACACTAGGGCTGTCATCCTGCGCGCCGTTGCCTTCTTGACCATTCTTGACTGGCACCTTGGCAAACCCAATTCGGATGGCTCCAACGTCACTGCCCAACACATCACGACCATTCAATGCCTTCCTCGCACGAACAGCATCATCGAGGCGTTCAAAATTGACTACAAAAAGTGTCAATATTTGACATTCCACGGGTAAGGGATGACCAACTGAATCCACAATTCTTATGTGTCAAAACACGGGCAGACTCGATGGGCCCGTAGGGGCTAAAGACATTCAGAATTGTGGCGGGAGTCGTGGTACTGGGAATAGAGCCAATCCACAATGCGCGGGTAGGAGTGGACTGCAGCTGAGCGTCCAAGCCTCCTAGGCCTGGGCTGGCACTTTTGCCCATGCTGTTGGGTGAGGCTGCACCAGAATTCGTGATAGTAGTGCCCTTCGCAGGTGCAACTGGGGCACTATCAGCTTTTCCAAACCCGATTCGTACTGTCTGTCCATTGGGCATGCCAATGTTGCCTCCAAGACGGTTCAAGACATCATCTTTTGCACGGATAGCATCCGCCTGATCAACAAAGTTAACAAAGCCACACTCCTGAAACTAGAGGTAAGCATAGTTCTCAAGGGGTTGGCTTGAGCAGACCTTCTCAGGCAACAACCTCAAACTCTCAATGGCACCATAGGGGGCAAACACATGGATGAGCTGTTCGCTGGTCACAGCACTATCGAGGTTACCAATCCACAGTGATCGAGTAGGCGTCTGAATTTGCGAATTGTTATTGGCCTCAGATTTCGGTGAGACGGCCCTTCCTTGGGAGTTAGGGGCAACGAGGTAAGCCGATGCACGGCTAACGTCACCGTTGGGAAAATGGACAGTAGGCGAAGATGCATTGCGGGGCGCTAGCTTTGCATCCGACTTGAGAATACCGGCAGGGCTAGCAAGGCTGCCTGTAGCAGGGGCAAGGTCATTCAAGTATGGGGTCTGAACCTCGCTCGTCGCAACGCGGCGTTGGAGGGAACGCATAGGATCATCGAGAGTGCCGACGGATATGGCACGTGGCCGTGAGGCCAGTGCACTACCAGGAGAGAGGTGATCAGTCTGCTTGAATCCTTTGGCAACATAAGACGAATGCAAAAGGTTTGCATCGGTGATAGATCCGTCATACGAGCTGAGACGCTGGCGTTCATACAACTGTTGAGTCTCGTAATTTTCAAAGAACTCTTCGTCGTCTTCACCGCTTGGCGTAGCCAACAACGAAGTGGCACCAGAAGAACGTGCACGATACGGGTTAGAGACTGTGCTTGCGCGCAGGCGAGGTGGATTAGCCAAGTTTCCCGCAATAGCAGCTTGAGCCTGTGTACGTAGCTCTGAAATAGTGGCTGCTGGGGGTGGGCGGTGACTGTCATCCAAGCCAAGGTAGTCAAGAGTGTGGACATCAAAGTCATCAGCCGAATCTGCGGAAGTCACAGAGCGCAATTCATCCAGTACAGGAAATGATGAGCCAGAAGGATTTGTAGATGATAACCAAGACGACGAGAAGATGGAGGGTCCGAATGGGTTCGTTAGGCCAGAAGATGGCAAGGTCAATGAACCAGACCTAAGACGACTGTTACGCTCGACGACACCTACGGGTGTACTGGTTGTGGTGGTGGGAGTTACAGAGGTGGCCGAATGACGAAGACCAGGACGCGGAGGTACGATTAGGCTGGGGGGGGTGTTGGCATTTTGCCGTTGCTGCGTTTGTTCTGCAAAGGACTCAGTAGAGGGTGTGGTGCTGCTCAAGGTATTGGAAGCAGCAGCAAATCTCTGAGCCGCGAGGTGGACATCGGAAGGGAGAGTGCCAGCTCTAGCTCTCCTAAAACCAGGAGGATAGGCCGATGCTGGAGCAATATCACTATCACCCTGGGATGAACCATTGGATGCTAAGTCATCCGGCGGAGACCCAGAAGGCACAAGGGCGCGCAGCGCAGGTGGCCTATATCTTCCGAGACGTTCTTCCGCTTGGATCTCCCGCGCTCTGCGGGGTCATCACTAACGACGACGAGTATGTCAAAGAAAGCTACCCACCTCTTTGCAAAGGCTGCAGAAGGTGCCGGAGGTGGCGTTTTGCCCGAGGAAACTCTTGAATAGGAGCCATTGTTGTCGGAGGCAGATAAAGACATTATAGGACTTGTTTTCGTGAGCAATTAGAGATTACCGTTGGGTTGTGGATGGAGATTAACGGACGCCCGTCCGCTTTTTCGTGCAGTGGGTGGAATAAAGCGAAACCCAAGCTGGGGGCCAGAAGGTTGGATTTTGGAGGGTCGTATCTGCGATGCGGAAAGCCGACGGTGGAGAAGAGTCAATGAATTAGCTTGCGCTTGGCCGGGAATGAACTAAAAAAAAAGCTAGTAAAAGCAAAGGATATTCGATGGACAATGTCCACCAAGCAGTACTTTAAAGACCTGGTGTACTTGGACCAGAGAAATATGGAGTACTAAGTAAGATGGTAGAAATTTCGTGGTTGGGAGCAAACCACGGTCAGGAAATCCCAAGCAACCTTTTCACACTCCGCTAGTGACCTTCACTTCCTTTCCCAAGGACAACCGGCGGTGTGTCTGTCCGTCTTATGTCCATTGCCATCGTACTCGCTTACGCCTGCTGGCCCCGTTCTTAGAAAAGTTGTAACATACGGATGCTATCCTACTGTGCAAAAGGTCATTAAATGGGCTCGGGCGAGCTGACCAGGGCCAAGAAAAGGGGCAAGATGCAAAGGAGTGCACTGCTCAAAGCCGAGTGGGGATCATAAAATACTAAAGGTATACGAACGTGACGTCGAAAAATACCAAATACAATTTCTAGCAAGCGTAAAACGTGAGCGAGCAACACGACGAAATTCAACGACAATGAAAATGTTACAAGCAAGCGCTGAGCGAAGCATCAACTGAGCAGTGGTCGAATCAAGTGTGCCGAGGACCCTTCGTCCTTGGTGAAGCAACGCGAGATCGTGCAGCAACTGCATCGGCAACCCTCCTCGACCGCCGCAATGGTCTCACCCTCGGAGCACTCTGTTTGGGTGCGGTGTCAACCTTCCCGGTCGCTCCAGCGTCCTCCGTTTCCCAGTCGGGGTGGACACACAGAGCACGAAATATCTCTTGTTCTGTAGGACTGAGTGGCATTTCTGGCGAAATAGTGATCTCTTCGGTCGATCTCGATTTGACCAGAGCGGCTACCGCAAGTGGGATGGCTAACAATGGTTCTTCAACAAGTCCAGCCTCGATAGGAGCTTCCCATACATCTTCTTTCGCGGACTTTCCGTGGTCGAGTTCAAGTCGTGGTATATGCAATGGATTCTCGGCCCTGGGCGAAGAGAGCGAGGCATTAAAGTATGGTCCAAACTGATTTAGTAACCTCCCTGACGTGCTCTTCTGGTAAAATTCCTGTAAGGCGGTAGGAAAGCGCATGACAAGGTCGTCAGAGAGAAAAATACTCTCTATTCCCTTTGGTAAACCACGGGCATACAAGCGAGCGATACTGAGAGGGGCCCAAATTCCATCGATGGACAAGGAAGGATGAGGCACGTTAACACACGCGCTAGGAAGGGGCGACGGAGGGGACAGAGATAGGTGAGACAGAATCGTACTGAGATTGACAAAATCAGTGTCAATGCGTCTCAAGAGAAGGGTCGAACCGAGCATAGTCTGGTACACAGGAATGCCTACGAACAAACTTGGATCAACATTTCTGTCATAAAACCTGGGTGTATACTACGTACCTTCAATTTGGGTTGCACAAACGTCGGGGGTGCATGGACGACACGTGCGGACCACCACAACGTCTGGGACCACGACTATAGATGCGGAGTGCGATGGGCGGACCACTGATTCAGTGTGACAAGTTCCTGTTGCTTCGACCACCGTGCACGCGGCGTCTACCTTGTCTTGTTTGGGTTCAACGGACGGCGGAGAAGAGGCGAGTTCATCTAAAGCACGTTGTGGGAGCGAGTCACAATCCGCATGCATTCTCACACCACTAGCCCATCCGTCTTCAAATTCATGCGGATGAACACTATCTGGGCCAAGTAACTCAGCATCTTGCCAAGTCAATGCGCAACCTTCCCTGTGGATTTCGATCGGAAGCGAGGGTGGACAAGGTGATGCGGGCGATGCAAGAGGTGAAAGGGGGGACAGAAGAGTGAAAGAACCCACGCCCGATTCAGAAATGGGGGAGGGGGATGCGTGATGGGACGAGGACGTAAATGGGGAGTACAGCGAGACTGGAAACACCGGTGCGAACGTTCCAAAGGAGGCGAGACATTCATGTTTGTCCTGTTCCATTTTTACAACGGGGAAATCCTGTTGATCTTCTGGAGCACAAGTCCAGCCACTCTCAAATTCCCATTCCCAGAGCTCCAGGGCATCAAAATCGAGGTCGTCCGTAATGGGTAGCTTGACGGTGGCTGATGACACGGTGGATGTCGGTGCGCAATCGAGGTCTTCCCAGGCATCTAGCATGTCACGGATGTCGGCGGACTCGTGTTTGAATGGCTGAAGGTCATCGGTGGTCTCAACCTTGACTTGGAGTGCTGGTGCTGGTGAGGGGGCAGAGGGGGAGGAGTCCCAATCGACGTCCGAGTCGAGATCGAGGTCGAAATCGTCGTGGTCCGAGTCAGGGGGGGGGGACGCGCTCCAGGGGACGGATGGTGACCGCCGCCTTTCGTCCGTTACGCGGGGCTGAGCCGAGAAGGATGGCGAGTGAGTGCGCTCGTCACAAGTCGGTGTGTAGCACGGCACGGAGATGGACCGGCGCGGATATGGCGGGAGACTCCACGGTGCCTCTGGCAGGTCTGGACGCACGTCGACGTCATCGGCATCGTCAGCGTCGTCTTCGGACGATGAGGCAGTCACGTCATTCGATAGGTCAATTACCTCTATCGGTCGGGCAGCAGCGGCCGGCGTCGGCGCGCACGGCAGAGACGGCCGGAGTCGGAGCGTGAGCTTCACCTTAGGGGGCCGCTCGTCGTCGCTGCAATCGGCGCTCAGCTCACCATATCCGCTGTCAGCCGCAGGACTCTGGCAGTCCTGCCCAGCGACCGAGCCTTCCAGAGACCCGGCGGAATCTCGTCGACAGCCCCGCCTCAGCCTCTTTCTCTTCTCTCCACACTGCGCCTCGTCAGGGTTGGCGTGCTTCTTCGGCCCTGGTTGTAGCTCGTCGGCGTGTTGTCCCACGAGTTTTCCTTCCTTCCCATACTCGCAGAGACGGATTCCGGCACGTGCAAACGGACAGGAGACACCAGCCGCCTTGGAAAGGTACCACACCATCGTACCCCGTCGGAAGTTCGTTAGCCGTTCCTTTTCTAGTGCCCCTTGGGCAACCTGAGCAACGCCTTTGTCGTCGACTGCGACGTCCTTCGAAGCGGGCTTGGTCGGGTTGGTTGCACCACCCATCCTACTGTATAGTGCAGGTACCAGTTCGTCATCCGTGAGTGTTCCTGATAAAACATGCCGGAGAAGAAGAGGGTGGTCTTGCTGTGCCTCGCATCGTGTCATATGATTCCGAATGTAGGTAGTGATAGCCTGAGATGCAGCGGAGACGCTGACCGGGAGAATAAACACCGATGAGCAACATGAGATAAATGCAAGGCAATGGATGTAAAGCAGGCAGCAAGGCAAGATTCGAGGGCACAGAGCTAAATGGGCAAGCGACGGAAGGGGACACGTACTTTTGGCACATTAGACCATATTTGAGAGTCATTTCCGCGAGATCTTTGATCGTCATCGCGCGATTTTCCTACGGGGCATCGGCGTGAGAGACAGCACGTGCGATGTATCGTGGGCAGTAGATAGTGGGAAGTGGGGACAAGAACTTACGACTGAGAGGAAGGACCGACCAATCGCGTGGAAGACCTTGTTGGATGCATCCTCCGGGTGGAGCATGACACCTGGGAGAGGAAAGACGGGGAAGCAAGAATCTGGTGTGAGAGGGACGAGTTGGTGAGCGGGCGGGACAGGCACGGGCTTGATCCTGCGAGGCGCAGGATGTGGGGGGGGGGGACACTGTCTCAAACGTGCGCTTGGCTTGAGGACGGAGTGCTTCCGGATACGAGTGCCATAGTTGTGGTGAGGTGAGGTGGCATGGTGGGGTGATGGTTGCGGGATGTGGGGATGCATTGAGCGAGTGGGCCTTGAAGATATGTGTCAGAGGGACTGGGTTGACATTACTATTGGGGCTGCCGGAGTTCGGTACGTCCGACCAACAATGGTAGAGAGATATAAGGCTTTTAGCGGGATTATAAGGAGGAGGGTAAGGCAGAGTCGGTGGATGGCGGGATGGTGATGGTGAAAGACAAAGGGAGGAGGGAGGGTAACGCGCCCGACTACGTGACACCCAAAATTACTTGAATCCATCAAAAATTCAAAAACAGTTGCTGCGTACGTATGTCACGTAATTGTATCACGTAATCAAACTCACCTCCCCGATCATTTCACAGTTATCTGCCCCTCCGGATTTGGTCGGCTGGGTACAACAACCGGATGCTGTAGACCCGGATCTTCCCATCCTCAGAGCAGTCCGTTCACCGAGGCGGAGGGCAACCAGTACGTGTGTTCTCAGGACACCCAACATTCTCAGCGCTTCCGACTACATCCGCGAACATCACTGATTATTCATATGAGCATGGAGCCATGACAACAGGCACAGGTCACATGACTGGATTCTCCAGCATAGAACCAACATGACGTAGACAAAACCCTCGGGGAACGGGGCCAAACCATCTTCACTGACTCATAATTCACGTGTCTTTGACTTCGTCGCCCTTGTCTTTGCGTTAGTAGCACCCGGACCAGTCAACGCCTGGCATCGTTTGGCTGCAAGACGAGACGACCCACCCTTTTAGCGCCACCCCGCTTTGTGGCGGCTTTCCGTGCTGGTACTTGCCTCCCCGGGATAGGAGTTACACGCGCCTTCTTTGTCATCGAAGTATACTTTCTGCTCGCTGGTATGGTTTCCGAAGGTCGCTCTTCCGTGAAAGGAGGTTTCGTGGTGGATACGGGAGGCTTCTTCATTGCCCCCCTAGCTTTCGTCACTGCGACATGCTTCGAGGGAGATTGCTTATTCTAGGGCAACCATCAACCAGGAGAAAAAGTCATCAACATACAATGTTCACCTCCTTGGCAATCTCGCCCATCCTTTTAGGGGCCAACTTCACCTTACCCGACGGACCTACATACGAAGCTGTGGCGGTTTCGTGGGACTAATGCACAGAAAACCAACCCTTGGGAAGCACAAAGTCACCGCTGTGTGTTCCGTGCGCGATAGCGCGATTGAGCTGACCTGTAGCAACGGCATTCATAGAGAGATGGTACTTGGAGTCGACAAACTGTACTCCCTCAGCCGATAGGGATTCGCTGATCAGAACGAACTGACCTTCTTGATTGCGGGCCGGGATACACCATGCCTAGTCCCATCTGCAGTTGCCGTTATGCATTCCTATAGACCAACCTCGAATGCTCGCATTCGTGCCGTTGGTGTGATATGAACGTAACACATACCGTGACCATATCTGTCCAAGGCGGATGTGTAGGACGATGGGTCATATCCTCTGTAGATTTAGAGATGTCTTCTTTACGGCGATGCAACCACGGTAGTCGTCTGGAATCTGGATCGCGAGACGTAGAAGTTAGGGGTATTGATGTCTTCTCACGTGACCTCATCAGCGGTGACTGCGCTGATACCCACGCGGAGTTTTTCCTGGCCCAGTTTCACCCAGCTCCATCCTCAGAAGAAGAAAACAAAAATATGTCGATTGCTGACTACCTTGTCACCAACGACCTGACAGTGCTTCTGGGTTTTATCGGTGTATCCGTATTTCTTCTCCAGAACTTGTACAAGCCACAACCTCTGGTGCACCCCATCCTTCTTGGAAGACAGAGCGACGTCGGCCGCGTAAGACATCCCGCTGAAAGCACCATCTATAGAAATCATGGCACTGGGCTGATGGGCAGAGTATGTCGCTACTCCATTGACTCATGGAACAGTCCTTTCATGCATTCCCGTAGTTCCCTGTCAGACCTGACAAGGATGTAGACCTAGTCAATAACTTTGTCAAGTCTCAATTCGATACACCGAGGACACTTTGGTCGACCAAGGTGAGTGACCCGAACGTACTTACATGTCTGGAGCATGTACTTCTTTGAGACATGTAGATTACCAATGCCAGACTTAACGAACGCATTGCTGCCTTCGGAGCTGGCATTTCCCGGCTCCTCCCTGGAGAGTCCAGTGTCCTGCTACTTTTGAACGATAGCCTCGGTGTGTTCGTTTTCGATCCCTATCTTCGTCAGCTCAACGCGAACATACGCAGAGTTTGTTATCGCTGATCTCGCACTCGCGAAGCACTCTATAGTCTCTATCACTTTGAGTTCACAGAAGCTTCTTTCACGTATTATAGAGACTCATCCCCCGTCTGCCATCATCGTTGGCGCGGACTTCTTGCCTCACCTCCTCGAGAATATCTATGACACAAGAGAACATAGCCCCAAGATCATCGTAGTAGGTCGAACGGATACCAACGTCCGGCCCAAAGCGGCACGTGAGGTTCAAATTTTGAACTGGGACCAAGTCGAAGCCGACGGCGCCCAGGTAGCTAATGCGGTAGCTCCTCCTTCAGTCCGTAAGTTGTCTCTTTGAAATAGTTCTGCAACCCACGGACCTCTACTCTAGGCCCCAATGATCCGTTTACCCTTGCTTTCTTCGAAACGCTTTCCGGGGGTCTGCAAGGAGTGCGCTTCACTCATTCGAATTTCACGTCTGGTGTTACAGCCATCAGGGCATTGTTCCCACCCTCCATAGCGCTGTCCACCCTCGACACTGTCGTCTCCGGACACTCCCTGAGCACTCCATTCGGGCGAGCCGTTGCATACACTGCATTGTATGAGTGCACGTGTTTCGCAACGTGCGACTCGACCCGCATATATTGCAATTCTAATATCGAGTCCAGTCCCTTGCCGCATAACCTTGATGACATACGTTCTACCCTAAAGCTCCCCATCCCGTCACCTACGGTATTGTTCGTTCATCACGACCATCTGCAAGATTTATCATCTGCGGTACTCTCCCGTGCGAAGAAGTCATTCGCTTACACCGTTGTATGGAGGCACAAATTGGCGGCACTGGCCGAAGGCTTTTTAAGCAAGGAGAGTTTGTGGGACCGCGTGGTATTTGATGGTGCTCGTGAATATGCCTTGGAACGCATGGCAGGTACACTGAAGGCTGTTGTCGTCAGCGGGGGTGATTGTTTCCTTGCTATCTTCTCGATATTAATACTGACACAAACTGAGGTCTTCCAGGGCTATTACCGAACGATGCATTAACGCCTGCGCGGATTGCACTCTCGGTCCCACTTATAAATGCTCATATCCATGCATCGACAAGTGGCCCCATTTTTGCTACGCATGCCTTCGATCTCCAGACTCTGCCTTCAGTAGAGGGTGAACCAGCTCATGTCGGCGCCCCAAGTGTAAACGTTGAGGTCAAACTTGTAGGCGTGGACGATGCAGCGATCGAGAGGGGCAACGACCCCAAAGGGCAACTCCTCGTGCGCGGACCGCCAGTTGGGACGCTTTTATCTGGGGATGCAAATGACAGGGAAGTTGAGGATTTAGCCTGGGCAGAGACGGGAGAGATTGCGCGAGTGATGACCAACGGGGCCTTCAAGGTGATTGGGAAGAAATCACACTAGACTGTCGTGCTCGTGTTCTGTGCTGCTGTGTGCATTTGCTGGCTTGTACCATTAGCTTCGTCGTCGAGTATGCTTGTAAAAGACCAGCTTCTTATTTTAGGACGTGCTCTGACATGTCTCCAAATCATCCACGACAAGCAGTCTTGCAAGACGTTCTCTCTCAGCTTCAGATCCGGATCACCGAGTTCCAGACACTCCTCCCCCTCCTGTGTTTGCCGCTCGCCAGAGTAAACTTGTTGCCTCCACAATTCAGAAAATTCAACTCGCTGCCCAGCGAAGATGTGACGGTTGACATCGCCAAGGTGTTCCCACCAATCCAACGTGCTTTGCTGGAGTCAATACTGCCGACATGGGAAACCGTCTTGGAGGAGGAGGGCTGTTCTGCCTTGACACTGCAATACTTCTGTCCAGGTGCATTCTCGAACGCTTCTTCTTCTGCCGGCGATGTGGCTTTATGCGCTTACTCGACGATACTTTCCATTCCGCTACACCGACGATGTGTGGACTTACTACTAAGACTCACAAAGGAGTATCCTATCGATAGACTCTTCCAAGCGGTGTGTAAAACCCGTGATTCCGCGAGGAGGTCTGTTAGTTGGGATGATTGCCTTCGGAATATCTTCGCGGTGCCCACGAAGGTAGCCAACGCTTTCAAAGTGCAAGGCATTCCGACTGATCTTGGCCTGCCTGATTATTACAACAACCTGAGTATACGGACTGAACTTCTCCTCCATGCTTTGTCCAAGCATGTTGTTGCAGGCCAGTATTTTGTTATCAAACATTTGGCCCTTGAATTCTTACATGTTCCGAATCTGCAGATTTATCCCTTGTGACTCAGCTCTTTTCAAAGCTCGTGCATGTCGGGGCTTTCCCAAGCTCAGCTCACTCATCCCCCTCACAGTCCTCATTCTTTCACTTTGCATTGCCGTCCCTCCGATGCAGACTCGTAGACAAGGAAAACAAATCGTACCGGCAACTCTGGAACCGCACAATAGCATCGTTGCCGTCTGTGCTGACGCAGCAAGCTATCCTTATGTCCTTGTTTTCATCGCTTACTTCTCTGGAATCGGCGTTGGGTACATCTGCTCGTGACAGGGGCATCGTACGTCGGGAGGCAGTCCTTCTGTGCGACGTGGTTGGCAACATTGGCCCCCACGATGATCTCTGGAATAGTTTGATCTCAGTAATCTTGGCTCGAAGTTGGAGTGAAAATCATTCTCGAGTTTTTGTATGCTGGCTAGCGAGCGGTACGCAATCATCGCAAGGTGACCACCTTACGAGCCTTTCGCGGTGGATTTTGACCCCTTCCACGATTTAGCGCAAGAAGCTTTTCTTTCCCGCCTCGTTGATGAGTGGAGTGCATCAGAACACATCAAACATTCTTTACTTTCTCGACATCAATGTAAGTCTTCACTCGTGGAACATGTGGCTCATCACATCGACGACATATTTTCAGATATCTCCACGTTACTCCTCCTCGTCACAACACATTTTCCATCATCTTCAAATGAAGTGACGTCAGTTGCACTCTCCCCTTCCCTAGTCTCTGCAGTTGGCGCCTATATCAGTCACCTTGATGCTAGTGTACGCCGATGTGGTATGTTGGTTGCCGAGGTGGTGGCCAGCAGGGCCGGCAAAAACCTGAACTTCGATGATTGGGAAGGTGATGATGATGGTAGGGTTTGGGCTAGACATCTCAGGCAACTTTGCTACCAGAGAGATTTTGATTTCGAGCCTCTGCATGAGGATGATGGTAATGATGGAGAGCCAGGCCGTAATCCGACGACGGAAGTGACGTCAATGACAGCCGCTAGCCAAGGACCTGTCGCGGGAACTGGCGTGCTAGCCCAATGCATTGCTGACTATGATTCAGATGATTCCCTGACTGGTTACGCTTCTCCGTCGTCCTCGCGCTCTCCATCACCCACGCCGTCAGAGCTGCAGGAGATCGAGAAAGATCCCACGCTTCGCGTCGGTCAAAAGAAGATACCTCGTCCCGTGTATCTAGCGCAGCTGGGTGAGCTCGTCCGGAGCAGTGGAGTTCGATCCTCCGAGGAAGACCATGAGGCAGATAAGATTGAAATGGCCATAAATATCGGCGAGGAACTGATCCGTAGGAAACGTGATTATGGGACGGAGCTAGGTATGTTTAACTGGGCTAGTCATACTCCAGTCTTCTTACCTCCTATGCAGCAGAGAACGCTCCCAACCTTGTCTATGGCTTTATTTCCCTCAACAATACATTTGATCTTGACGATTTTGACAACAAGAGACAACGCATCGCGATAGCGTTGGTCACGTGCTGTCCTAAAATCTCCGCTCAGTACGTTCCTTATTTGCTCCTTACAATCTCTTCTCTGAGGAGCTGCAGGTGCATCATTGAGGAGTTTTTCAAAAACCAGTATTCATCTGACCAGCGTTCAGTGATGCTGAATGCTCTGGCACTGGGAGCCAGAGAATTAGCATCACTTCCCATCTATTCCCAAGCTTTGCAACCGCTTGCGACCCAACGGACCCATTTTCCAAGTAAGCTGTTGCCGCCCGTATTGCATCATAAATACTTGGCCACAAACTCCGCCAATGCTCTACAGCCTCTTCTTGAGAATATCACCAAAGCAGCTATTGACAGGAGCCAAGAAGTGACGGCTGACAAGGTGCCTGAGGTCGTTCGGGAAAGACAGCTGCGGATTAAAAAACCCTCGAAAATCACTGAGGTAGTTTCAGCAAACCACAACAGCCCTGATCCTTCGGCACAACGTCCACCGGGCGCAGTATCTTTTACGAGCATCGCTGCTGAATGGTTCATTATACCCCTCGTCAACAAGTTCTGGGTCTTCCTTCGGGACGAGCAAACGCGGGAGGAGCGAACTGCGCAGCGCGATGTCCTATACCAATATCGCGGCGCTGGGACAGGTCTTATCTTAAACCCTCTTATCCTGTCGCCGTTTCTGAGCACCACGGCGATTCTCGTACATGCATCCCAGAACGCGCCGCAATGGCTTGCGCTTATTGCACCGAACACTCTGGAGCTTGCGGTCACCGTGGGGTCCAGGCAAATTACTAGACCCGCGAGTGAGGGTTTGGATGACGAGGACGGTTCGCCAACAGGCAAAGAGGCTGCAGTCCTTACGTCAGCTCTCAACCTGGCACTGGTCGTTCTGGATGGTTGTCTCGAACTGGACGGTGGCCATTCGCTCGGCCTGGAACACACTGCGCTATTGATCGGCACGGGAGAGTGGGCCGGCCAGGTATTCAAGACGCTTGAGAGAGGTATTCAGGTCACAGGGGCAGGTGGGATACACGAGGTCGAGCTACGAAGGGCTACCGCTGGTGTGCTTCTCAAGGTGGACCAAATTACTTCGAAATGGCGCCGCTCGATGGTGGATGTAAGTTAGGGGACAAATCCGATACTTGGGTTAATTGCCTCGTGTCGGCGGACTGGTACTTGATCTTGACATCAATTTGTGAAAGGCTTGGTCAGCGTGTATACATTAATGCCAACTACTATGATTGGGGGGTGGGGTTGTACTCAATCACTACTGTCAAGTACTAGTGGAGTTACCTACATTAGCGAGCGTGGGAATATCCAGCCTGTTGTCATTCTTCCAGAGTCACTTCTGGTGCCCATACTCATGTTCTCCACTAAACTTTTGACATCCACGGCTGCTCTGCGGCCTACAGTGTCTCGGAGGTGCATCTCTACATCATTTTCAAGGCGCTCAGATGCGCTTTTTGTGGTCTGTAACATTCGCCACACATGTGATTCTCTGCTCAAGCATTCGTACTAGCATCGGGACACCAAGTATAACAACCCAAAGGTATGCCGTTCGCGTTTCGCGCCAAGGTACCCATACAAACGCCTTTGACCCCAGATACCGTTCGAATTTACTCCGGACAATTTGAAGAGGGCGGAAGAAGTCATATCCCTGTATCCTCCACAGTACAAGAAGGCCGCCGTTATTCCCCTCCTCGATCTCGGTCAGCGACAGAACAAAGGATGGACAAGCATTAGCGTCATGAACTACGTCGCAAAGCTCCTTGAAATGCCGCCAATGCGCGTCTATGAAGTTGCTACCTTCTACACCATGTTCAACCGGTGCGCCGATTTATCATGGTCTAGTCCTTCGCGTCATCACATTAAAACATGTGTCTAGGGAGCCGGTTGGGAAGAACTTCGTCCAGGTTTGTACCACCACGCCGTGCATGTTGCGTGGGTCAACAGAAATTCTTGATACTGTCTGTTCTCACCTCGGTGGGATTAAACCTGGAGCAACAACTGGGGATGGCAAGTTTACCGTCATTGAAGTAGAGTGTCAGGGTGCTTGCAGCAATGCACCGATGTTGGTCGTCAATGACGACTTTTATGTATGTTATAGGAGTTGGATATTAGACTATATACTGATGATAAACATAGGAGGATCTCACCCCAGCAACTACGAAGAAGGTGCTTGATGCGTTTGCAAAAGGCGAAAAACCCAAGCCTGGGCCACAGGGCGGGCGGCATACCAGCGAAAATTCTGCTGCATTGACTGCATTGACATCCAAGGTTTGCCAATGTATCGGTGCAAATCTTATTTGCTCATTCGTTGCTCGCAGCCTTATGGTCCGGGAGAGTTCTGTACCTCTGAGTTTAGTTAGACTTTCTCAATTCACACTAATCTCTTGGTAATGGATACATTTCAGTGTGAAAATTCAGATTAACGAAACTTAATGTGAGGATGGTAAGTGGTAAAAAGCATGTCAATCATCCCCCTCCCCGTCATCAAATTCGGTTCCCCCATGACCACCTTCCGCCAGTCTCTCGATCGTATATCTGTGCCAGGCAAAGTAAGATACCGAGCCTCACGCAACTGTTGTGCACTTACTCCACCTCTTCTTTTAAGTCGTCACAGTAGGTATCTGCTAGCATCGAGTGAGATAGCCTGTCCGCCTTGAGGTACACTCACCAAGGGGTAAATCTTGCGAGTCATAACCTGTCGGTCCATACCGGTCAATCAGGTACACGGGAATTTCTGGAGTACGCTCACCGAAGGGCATCTCAATTTCGTCCGCGATCCCTTCAATGCCCATCAATGTGAATGCGACTACAGTAACGATTGGGATTGTGCTCCAGCCCAAATCGTTCATGAGAGTGAGAGGTAAAGCGAAAAGGTACAACGTCACACATTGTTTGAGGTGAATTCCGTCTACCAATGTGTGGTTAGATGAGAACGTGGCAAGATATGATGCAAGAAACAAACAGGAAGAAGGAATGGGTGAATTGGCAATCCGTTCCATACACGTCACCTGATCGACCATAGACTGAACCCTGCCAAGGTGTCTTCAGCATGCATAAATCAACGGAGGAGAGTAACTCGCAATCCACTCATCGCATTGGTCCCTTGATCGTAGAAGTGTATTTAAACCCAGTAGAGCCAAGCACTGATCTTACCTGCCGGGCCAACTGTCTCAAGCAAACCTTCCCGTTTGAACCTGAAGATGGCGCTCGTAATTTCATGGGCAATACTAGAAGAAAATATGTGAACTGGGCAGGACAGCAGGGCGACAACTTAGAATACAGACATTAAAGGAAGCGGCATCGACATATGATCGGCATATGGGTGGAACTCGACAGTTTCATGAGAATCGCTGAGAAGCGGCGTGGTGGAACCGGGAGTATGTGCTTGTGGGCCTGTGTTCTTCTTGCTGCGTTTCCGCTTGACCCTCTTTGTAGCATCCGCAGAGCGCCTGTCACCAATGCTAGTATCTGTGAAACCTTGCATCGTTGCATAAGACAGTACGGAAGGGTGGTCATGATGAGTGGTATAACCCAAATCACAGTGTAAAGAGAAATGAGGAGGCAGAACTCCTGCCAGGTCATCGTAATCCGCTCCATCTTCTCCACGAAGGTAGTGCTTTACTGCATAGACAAAGCCAACACAATACCGCAATGTCTCAATCTTCTGACGTTTTACCTCAGTGTGAGTGAGTCGAGAATTTGGAACTCTGGCTTGGGTGTTGGCCACGCCGTTCTCAGTAAGAGGAAGGGCAACGTGGACCCAGACCATGCGAGACAGATTGCGAACCTAAGAGTGTGTTGGTGTGAGATAGATGATCAATGTAGCACGCAATATCGCACGTTAGCTGTGAGTGTCGAAAAGGATTTCCTGCCTTCCCAGTAACGATCGTAAGAAGTGCTGTGAGTGGGTTAGTGTCCTTCACGTGTCGATCAAGACGCCACCAACTGTGAGACATACCCATTTCTGGCGCAAGTCGTGTTCAACTTTCCATGACAGGCAGGCGAGAAATGTTATGACTCACCTGAATACCAGAATGAGGCCAACCTTTCGAGAAATTCAGTCTACGAAAATGGTATCAGGCCACAAATAGCGTGCTCACCACAACAGAAAGTAAAGGAACCACTGTATTCGTGAGCTCGATTCTAGTGCCCTGCGACCGTGCATAGGCAATAATCACGGAGAAAATCGTAATCGTGAAGACGGGACCGAAAATACGCGGTATTATCTACACGTCCACCTTGAACGCGTGAAAATGGGAGATTGTGAACTACTCGACGCACACTGCCTTTCACCCGCAGGACGTCCGGTAACCAGGAGTACTGGAATGATCATTCAGGGCGTTGAACATTAACCACCCACAAACGTGGGCCAAGCAAGAAAATAAACTGACCTTTCGGAGCTGTTGCCTTTTGATTCTTGGCGGCTGCCAACATCAAAGGATCATCGTCGTCAAGGTTCAAGTCACCAGGCTCTCGGTGGACGGATGCAATACCTTTAGCGAGGCTAGAGCGAGCCTTGCATTTCTGCGAGGTTCCATTGTTGCTCGCAAAAGCCAGAATACTAGAGAGTCTTGCACGGCTCACTTGTACTGAAACGTTCGATGAAAGTGCAGGTGTGGAAGACAGCTGTAATGGCTACAAGTACTATAATTAGGTTCTACACGTGGACTAAACACGGCCATACAATTACTACAAGTCTTGGTACATGTTATGCGAATCAGGCATACAAGTGCAATACTCTAAACAGGACATGCGAGGATGGCGGGAAAAACTGTGAAACATTGATACAAGGTAATCTTGTCCAGACGGTTGGGCTGAGGTTGTCGTGAGCGACCGTCGATTGATAATCTAGGGAGGAAGGCTCGGAGCTGGTGTGTCGAAATGAATGTTGGGGTGAATGTATGAAATCGGGTATACGGGTGTAGGTTTAATCACGAGAGGTGACGTAAGATTTTCAGATGGCTCTGGTACGGCACGTCCGGGGAAAGTAATCGCACTTTCGTTTGAAATGCCCTCAGACATGGTCGCGGGATTGGTAACCGCATACCAGTAGGAAATTTCTCTAGGAAGTCGTGATACTTCGCTTTCAGACGGAGAACTGTGTGATCCAGGGGAGTTGACTCTCATCTCCGGACTTGTAGGATTGTAATCGGCGTACATGGTCGGGTACTGAAGGTGGACCTCACCAAAGGTGCCTTCTCGGGGGCCAAGAGGTATGTCGGGATTTTGCGGCCACATCCAGTCAGATGCGAGATCGGGGCCAAGTCGTTGCTTTTCTGGTGGGATTAATTGAAGAGGATGGAACGGCATATGAAATGCTTGTTGGGCTGGGGTGAGCGGAGAATTGCAGGAAATACCATTCATTAAGCCGTCGTGAGAAATCCACTGATGCGTCGATTGAATTCCAGGAGAGTGGACTGGACGAGAGAAGTGCATTGTTGAACCCGAGTCCACTTGTCGGCCCTGTATAGGAAGCTTTGAAGCAAGACGACGCATTGATATGGAGAACGCGGATGTATTGAACGCTGGGCCGGCCCGAAAACCCCCATCCATCACATCTTTGAGTAACGGATCTTGGAGCTCGGAAAAGTAATCGCGATCGGAAGGGTGCAGGGTACCTGCCGGGCATTGTTGTGGGGAATGAAACTCCTGAGGGAAAAAAAAGGCAGGTTGATTGTGGAAATTCGTCGACAAATCAAGCGCGTTGCATGAACCACCATTGAGAGATGATGGTTCCGAAGCACAGGAAAAAATAGAGGAGCTATCGGCGCCGGTATCTGCGTTCTGGAGATTGACAGTAAGGTCGAAGTCGCTTTTCAGGTGACGCGTGCTGAAAGAAATGTTCGCGAAGATATCTTGAGAGGATATAGCTACGGCCTGAGGTGCAGAGCAATGCTCCGAGGGAGGCTGAAAGCGTTCCGAGAAGAGGGGGCGCACTGAAAAAGAAATTAAGAGGCAACTCGCGATGATTGTCATACAAGACAAACTGGCAGGGTTGTCCTTATGGATTTTTTTCAGTCTTTGGAGGTGACTGGAGACCTGCTTCCTGGAACGGTTTTTGCCAGTTTTTTCCAGAATATATGATTGAATAAGCTGGCAGCGTCCAAACGACTTGGACCGGTTGCCATCCGACAAGTGTTCGTTTTCATGCATAGATACCCGGTAGTATTTGAGCCGTCGTTTACCCATTGGTGGGTACAGAGCAACAGCTGGTCGTTATTGCAGATGGTAGATCACCAAGCAAAGGGGAACAGACCTTCCATGAACGCGGCGTGCACGTCATCAGGCCACACATCCTCGTATCTTGACTGCTTGAGCTGGCCAGTACCTGCCAGGTCTGCGATTGAACTCTTATCTGGGATGTCGTCCGTTGGAATAGCTGGCTTTATGTCTACCTCGGGGGACTCCATCTTGTGTAAGGTAACGCAGGGGGAGATGAACTTAAGGAAAGGTCGCTTCAGTTTACAAATATTGATGCAACATCATGATACGCGTTATATCCCTTGAAACTCCGCGTACTGGTCACATGACTAAAATCACCGATCACGTGGTAAATGACTTCAATAACGTGACTTGGACGCGAGTATCACCTCTCTCCCAGACATTCATTTCTGCAAGTACACGCACACAGTAAACCTTAAGAAGCTATTTGACATGCTAAACGTTTCAGAAGCAATTAGCGCACTCAGAGCGGCCTTACACAAGAAAGGTGTCGAAAGCCATGTACAAGATACGTTCAATCATCTTGCATCTTGTCTGGTACTTTTGGTATGCACGCATGAATTGTCGTGATCCATATCTGATCAACCCCTCTGTGTAGAACTCTTCGTCCCCTTCAGTGCAGATGATACGAAAACTTTGCACTGTGCTCCGCCAGCCACTTCTTCCGCTATATGATGCTTGCCTCCAGCCAGCATTACAGCTTTCTTCTTCTGTCCTCTCCACGGTATTAGGAAAACTTTGTGACACCCACAATGTTGAAGATGAGAGTTTACGTGCAGCGTGGGATGCAACTGCAGAGGTCATCTTGTCCGGCGTTCTTGTAAGATCACGGAAGAGTGGCCACGAACATGGACAACTGACGTACTTCATAGGATTTCCTGGATCAGAAAGATGGTGGTGCGTGTATCTCTCGTATTTCGAAACCAATATCGCTCAGAGGAAGCAGACAATGTCGAATCTGATGGTGCAGTCTGGGAAGTTTTGTATCGCATAATTTGCGAATTCTTCTTCCTTGATTCCGGTCGAGGACTGCCAGTATTCGGCATATCGCTTTGCTTATCCGTGAGTGTATTATTTCTGAAAAAGTCGCATATATGCGCGAGGTTCTTGATCTAAACGACTGTTCCCAGGCGTACAATACGTTGACAGAAACTGCTGCCAGGCAAATAATTATTCGGGACGCACTTCGTCACAGTGACGTTTTGGGCGGGTAACATTTAGTTTTTCTTGCTGTGTATGGTTCAAATCTGAATGACTCCTTAACAGTGAACGACTTGGGACTGTTATATCCAGAACAAGAGGCAGTAGTTACCCACTCTCAGATATAAGTGAATGCTCATGGCCTTCCTGACTAGATTACTTACTTCTTGAGGCGCTCTTGATGCTATTTGCTCGACTTCTTCCCCCTATCCAAAACACTTCCCAAGGAAAGTCGAGAAGGGTCAAGTTTGTGAAAGAAGTCCTGGGTTCCCCGAAACTCTTCAAATGCAGTGCGGAACTGCTCGATATAATGCAGAATACGTCTGGCACGCACTGGGATGACGTCGCTGCTCAGATCATTGATGCTCTTGCAAGAAGTGACATCACTTAGTCAGTGGACAGTTCAGCGAGGCTCCAACACTAATACATCTATTCCCAGTCCACAGCCCTTTTCCATAGATGAGATAGACGTCTGTGGACGTGTCTTCCCCCAGCCCCTCGCAACCGACAGGCTGATCATGGATAAACAAGCTTTCCTTGCGAATATTGTTGGTGAAAATGTAGGCTTTGTTACCTCTGATCGTTCTCCATCTCACGACCTTTCTTGATAGGATGACCTTTGTGAGAGCCTGCAAGTGCCCTACTGCCACATCCGCAGAATCACACTTGATAATTCAGAACAAAATGCCCCTAAAGGAAAAGTGTTGATAATGGTCTATCTGACGTCTCCGCCGTTAGTTGCTAATGTCGAAATGGAATCTTCCGGTGGAAGCCGCCTCTGTGCAAAGTTTCTGTTGCAGAATGATGCCGTGGGCAGATTTATGGAGGCGTTACGACGACGTGGTGTGGTAAGAATATCAATTGCAGGATAAGCTCCCGATTCATTCGTCACAGGGAAAATTGAGCTTTCTAACTCCGTCGACGAGAGTGCAAACGAAGCGAAAGAGTGTCTCGATTGGTTCGGGGCTTAAGTTCATAGGCGACAGTTCCCCAGTACCGCCAACTGCGAGTTTTGAGGGTAAAGTCCAACACGTGAACCAAGGTAAAATCCAGTCCCCGATTATTATTTTTTATCGTTGGTGAAACTATCTCTCCAGTTTACAAAACAGATATCGAAGACTCGACCACGTCTGAGGCCGTCCCTGCGCCTCGGGTTCGAGATGCGGGCTCTTCTCCCACGCCCAATCCAAAACCTGCATTCAAGGACCAAAATCCAGTTCCGGAATTTCTCGAGTCTGGGCTGACCGAAGACGTCCCCACCACTCTCGGAAGCGCCAGATTGATCTCGCCTACCAACGAAACGTCAAAGCCCAACCAGGATTTGACACTGCCTTTCTCTCCGGGGAATTCGACAAGAGCGATACAATTATTTGGCGACAGTGATGAACTCTCTGAAATTTCCGAATTCGAACCCAATCACGATATGGTTATCAGGGCAGCGGTAACCGGTGTATCTACATCTTGCAATCACGAAATGAAGCCGACACAACACAAGATTGATCGCATGCGTATGAATAGAAGTTCCAGTTCCATCTCTGCTATGGGAATCAAGAAATCATCCGAGTCCGTCTCGAAAACCGGAGACCGTACAGAAGGAGTCGCTCAAAAATCACCTGAAACTGGGATGCCGTTATTGACACCAGATTCTCCGATATTTGGCTCGTCATCTAGCACCCAAATCAATGCTTCCCCAAAGCTACTGTCGGAAGTAGATGCCCTTCTTACCATGGCCGGCACTGAAATCGATGATGTTCTGTCTGTTGTTTCCCAGGATTTCGTTGGGACAGAGAGGTTGAAGAAACTGGATATTGATGAATGCGGGTCCTCCGACGCGGAACTTATCATCGTCTCTGCAAGGAAACCTTCGGCAGGGTTCAGTCCGGCAGAAGACGAACCCGGACAGCACGCCAGGCGCTTTACTTCATCCTCCGGTGGTAACCAGAAAGGACATTCTCGCATCGAGATCACGAAGGACACGAGCGTCCCGCCCAAGATTGCTGGAAGCCGTCGAAAGAGAGAGACTATGAAGTCTTCAAGCAAAGCCATCATCGACGTTGACGATGAATCCACGCCTCCCCGCAAGAAGAGCCGTGATGATAGACTTGGGATAAAGGAGGATAAGATAAAATCTGACGAGACTTCGCCTGCTGCCACTTTGGTTTCTGGGGCGAAGAGATGCACAAAAACGGTTACAGGAGCTTCTTCTGGTATTGGCCCGATGACGGTCGATTTCGACGAACTCCCAGAGGTCAAGTCAACCTGCCAAGGGACTCGCAGATCATCGAGGATCAAAAAGAAGCAGACGGCGGCAACAGGCGGAGCTCGGGCCAATGTCATGCGTGGCAAGACTCAGAGAGGGAAACCAGCAGACGATCACTCAACTTATGGCACGGAACGTAAGAAATTGGCCACCGCTCCTCTACAAGACACCGGCACCAAGATCAGTGACAGCACTGCATCAATCCTTAGTTCACGCACCATACCGATTCTAATTAGGGAGTCCCCTTTCCCGATGATCAATAGCGGTGTGGTGAGTAATGCCATATTCACAATGCCACATGATGTCAAATTGGACATCCGCTACTTCATAGCCTGTAGTGAAATTGAAGAATGGTGAAAATATCATTCTGGAGACGAGCCTACCTCGAGAAATGCCGAAGGTCAGCCTTTTTGGTTCGCATCTGGCGTTAGAAAATCACATTTCGTAGGCCAGAAACTTCCTTCCTTGCGAACCGAGCGCACCGGCTAAAGAGCCACAGAGAGACCTTGACTTCGTTCAGCAAGCCTTTTCAGATGTTGTGCAACTCGCAGAAGAGCAGACCCGTGTCAAAACCGAAGAGACCTTAGATGATGAACACCTTGCGTTTGACCTACGTACCGTAGACACCGACGTTGGCCAGGTTCTAAAAGTCCTTGAATCCTCAGTCTCCTTGAAAAAGAGCGAGGATTCCGTGGAGGTAACTAGCCTGGCTGTAGTGCAACAGACTGAATTCTTACCATTAACCAGCTATCTCGACCGGTCGTGGAATCGACACCTCGAACGAAAAGTGTCACCATTGATCTCACCATCGACAATTCTCCGGCTCGAGAGAAGAGTGAGCTCTACAAGGCGTCCGTCGATCTTGTGCGTTCAGAGGCAAGCATTCAAACGAAGTCCAGGACTTCCGATCAGTCCGACTGCATCGCTGCGGAGGAACCTGCCTCTGTCTCATCTCCGCGACATAGACGCCGAAGCGTCACCTTTGCATCTCCTATCGAGTATGTGTTGGACAAGAAGGTCATGTCCAAGATGCAGGTTTGTTCATCGAGGTCAGTCGCGTGTTCTTTCCTTGCAGGAAAAAGAAGCCAATACATAGACCCCCCTCCTGTTGACGCCCCGAGAAGCTGTCGATCTCCTTCACCCTCAAAGAGCAATATCTTCTCTACCCTCAGGATGCCGACAGGAATCGTGAACATGAGCCGCGAATCACCTGATCAAATAACCCCGCGGGCTACATTACAAAGCTCGAAGTCATCGCAGGGTAACCATTGTTATTACAGTATGCTGCGACAATAACCCGACCCACAGTCCATATGAAAGCCCCGATGCACAGTCAAATTGGTGACGAGGTTGGGATTCAAGATATTGTGGAGGTGAGTGTTTCTGTACTCTCTCATTCGTCTGCTTGACACATCTCACAGGTACTCAATGAAATACAAGCTGTACCTGGCCGGCTATTTGGGTTATACCTTGACATGACTGATCAGATTACCAGGTGATTATCAAAGGTATCTCCAATAAATTCAGGAACGTCAAAAGAGATGTCCAGCATGGTCGAGATGAACTTATCCAGCAAGTCCTCGACGAGATACAGGGCATGGTCGCTGAGAAGTAAAATCCTCGCCCCTTTCAGCAGACACCTTGACGACCATCCTTTGTAGCGCAAGATATTTCAATGGACTGGTGCGCCTCGAGGAAGATTACTACAAGAATGGCAAAGCTATCACCTGCTGCTGGGAAGAGCTCATCGACTGCAACGACAGTATTGCTGTACAGTTCCAAAACGCTTTGAAGGAACACGATCAGAGTGTATCCGCGAGGACGTTTCCGGAGTCCCTTATACCCTTCCAACCGATCTTTCTTCGCCGTCGCGCGAATGCTTGACAATCAGCAATTGTACCCGCAGGACGGATTTGGATTACGTCAGCTTATGTACGAGGAGGACTGTAGCACGTTGTCTGTCACTCTAGTGCGAAATAATTGACAAAGTTGCGAGCATCAGGACAGCTCGGCTGTTGTAGAGGCGTGGCCAATGGCATCATTCCTTGCAATCCACATGCGCACTCTGGGTCATACGACCTTTGCTACTACCTTCTGCCGACGGCAGGGATGCCTTATAATAAGCACATCACCCGGACTCAGGCTTCAAGCCGCATTCAGGACGTGCCACTTCTCCACAATGTCCAGCAACGATTTTCGCTTGCCATCGAATGTCCAACCGATTCATTATGATCTTACCATAAAGACGGACCTTAAGAAGGAAATGTTTGAGGGCCTCGTGAAGATCAGGCGAGTGTGATCTTTTATTCTTCTCCCAGTATGTTCATACTCGCAATGAAATACTAGACTGGAGGTCAAGGAAAAGACCTCTGCTCTCACCTTCAATGTAGCAGACCTAAAGTTGTCCGATATATCGTTGTACTCTCATGATCTCAAGGCGCACCAGTTCATGTCCAGTAAATTTGATTCTGAGACAGAGCGAGGCACTCTCGACCTTTCTACGGCGCTACCTGCCAACTCCGCTGCTACCTTGACTATCGCCTTCTCGGGAGAATTGACCGATGCAATGGTGGGGTACTACAAATCCACATACGAAGATGATGACGAAAAGAAGGCGTACAGTCTCACGCAGTTTGAGGTATGTTGATTTGCGTTCAAGAAGTATTTGGTCTAAATGCCCCCAATCTACAAGCCTACTGCTGCTCGACGTGCATTCCCTTGCTGGGATGAACCCTCACTCAAGGCCAGATTTACAATCACAATGATATCCCGCGTAGATACCATCAATATAAGCAACATGCCCGTGGCTTCTGAGGAGGTTCACAAGCCTGAAACAAGCAACTACGACGATGCAGCTCTAACAAAGATGTTCACTACCCTCGGCACCGAGGAACAGAGCAAGGGTGAATGGAAGGTCACCAAGTTTAATACAACTCCCCTCGTGAGATGACCGTGAGTATGCGCGTTTTCAAAGGCTGATCAATTGTGCTAGATGTCAACCTACCTTGTGGCCTATGCCAATGGGCAATTCGGTTATCTGGAGAGCTCGTACAAGAGTCCGCTGACAGGGAAGATTCGACCACTCCGTATATATGGTAAGCATTCTCACCACCGTGGGTGATGTCGATTGTCAAGTCTTGTCAGGGACTCCGGACGTCATCACTCGGGCCCACTACGCACTCGATGTTAAGACTAAGGTACTTCCTGTTTATGAACAAATTTTCGACATCGAGTATCCACTTCCGAAACTGGATACCCTGGTGGTGAGGCACACGCACATGCTTCTGAGTCGTCGTGAATGAATGCTCTAAAGGCCCACGATTTCGATTCCGGCGCCATGGAGAACTGGGTAACAACCTCCAGCAGTCGGCGTCATTCTTAACTCTTATCGGGCTCGTAGGGGCTTATCACTGGACGTACGAGCGCATTTCTTACGGATTTGGATCGCCTCGATATGGCGACGAAGCAACGCATCACTGTTTTCCAATCTCACGAAGTGGCCCATATGTGGTTAGTAAATCTATTTGCGCTAGTGTTGCATAGTCCTCAACCCCCCTCGAGGTTTGGAGACATCACTACAATGGAGTGGTGGGACTACTTGTATTTGAACGAAGGCTTTGCTACCTTGGTATGTGTTCATTATCACACTCTGAGAGATTATCTTTACACTATGAAGATGGGTGAAGTCATTGTCGTCGGTGTGTCTCAATCCCTTCTTTTTTACTTTGTTGACATCTCATCCAGACCAGTAAGATCGCTTTAGCTACATGTAGTCTTTCATTTGACCCTTGTTTAGTCTCTACCCTGAGTGGAAGGTCGACTCCAAGTTCATTACCGGATACCTGAATAATGCTCTCGACCTTGATGCTAAGCTGTCTTCCCACCCGATCGAGGTTCAATGCCCCGACGCTAATCAAATTAACCAAGTAAGCCCAAAAATATGCTTGGTTTACCAACAGAATGGACAACAACCCGTAGATATTTGACTCACTGTCATATGGCAAAGCAGCCTCTGGTAAGGTTGTTGTTGACGTGCCTGATGGGTTGATTGAACTACCTTCAGTTCTTCGCATGCTGTGCAACTTCGTCGGACAGGATATTTTCCTCAAAGGGGTTTCAATCTATCTTAAGGACCACCTCTATGGGAACACTACTACGAATGATCTATGGAATGGGATTAACAAAGCCACACACGTCCCGGATGGAGTAGCCATTGACGTTTCGGAAATGATGGAGAACTGGATTACGAAGGTATGTATGTCGACAAATTTGATGTCTCTGTTCTTGCTCTGTTCGGTACTTACTTAGTGATTTGGTTTCATAGATTGGATTTCCGGTGCTCACTGTCACTGAAACGAAGGGTGGAATCAAAGTACGTCAAGATCGCTACCTTGAAACTGGTCCTGCCGACCAGAAGGATAATCAAACTATTTGGTATGTCCCTTATATCGCCTTTACATCTGGCGCTGTTTACTTATACCGATAGGACTATCCCTCTCGCTGTCTTGACCGTAGATGAAGCAGGGAGGCCATCGGTTGACAAGACTGCAGTGCTTACTACCCGTGAGACTACTTTGGCAATTGACACGGGCAAGCCATACAAGCTAAATGCGGGGACGTATGGTGTTTGTATGTTTTGGTTGCCCTTTTCATCAGCCGTGCTTCTAATAGGTGTACAGATAGGGTCCTTTACCCTGAAGAGCGGCTCACTCGCATCGCGCGTGAAGCGGCTGAGGGTGATGCTGTTATCTCCCTCAATGACCGCATAGGGCTAGTTCATGACGCTATGGCACTTGCCAAGTCTGGACACGCTACCGTTAGTAGTGCACTTACAGTGGTAGATTCATTCAGGAATGAGACCGAATGTCAGTGTTTCTGTTTCGGACCGTTATTTCACTGACGTGATTGATGAACTGGGCAGTCCTGGTTTGGGACAGTATCGCGGAAAACTTGACTCTCTTAGTGTCAACGTGGTGGGAAAACGAGGAGATTGTCCGAGGTTTGAATGAGTTCAGAAAGGCAAGTGCCGTGATTCTACAATCACAACTCTATCATCAAAGTGGCATTTCACACAGAATCTCTGCAAACCAATCGTAGCTAGGCTAGGCTATGTGTATTTGCCATCTGAGCCTGTAGACATTTCGCAACTCCGAACGAAAGCCATCGGACAAGCAGCTGCGGCTGGCGATCAAGCGTATGTCATCGTTAATATACGTCGTGAGCACGCGGTGTTAATATTGGAGAAGTGTCGTTGATACGCTCAGGGAAATGTTCAAGGCCTACATGGCCACAAAAGATGAATCCAAGATCCCTGTGGATTTGTTCAGAACAACTGCCATAAATGTGGGTAAACTGTTCCACGGTGTGTTCGCTGACGAGAACCAGACATTGTTAGGCTGTGAAATACGGAGGCCCGGATGAATATAATTTCGTCAAAGGTCTTTACGAAGACCAAAAGACGCTACCCTCAGTCGGTATATCTGCGATGTGCGTGCGTTGACTGGTCGTCGTCCGGTATTTCATTTCCTTCGTCTTGAATAGCTATGCGATGTGTGCAAGTGAAGACAAATTGTGTCACGTGGATACCGAACATTTCATCCTCAACAAAGCTAGAAATCAGGATATCATATACTTTTTCCATGGCCAACAGATGAACTATGGCACGAGACGAAGATCGGCCGAATTTTTCATGAATAACTTTGAAATTGTACGTCCGTAAATTTCTTGGCTGGGAATGCGTTTGAGATAGCACTGTGACGCAGTTCGAGGAGCGATACAAGGCAAACTTTTCCTTGAAGTACGTTATCTCGGTGCGTCAGTTCGCCATTGGATATGCTCGCGTCATGATCTGTGTACTGGCAGGATGCGCTTGGCAACATGAACACGGAGAGTGATGTCGAACGGATTATTAAATTCTTTGAGGTGAGTCTGTCGCATCTTTGACATTCGCCCCAGTGCTTAACGATGATTCAGCATAAAGACACTTCGCGATATCACCTCGTGCTGGCACAGACACTCGATTCACTGCGAGCTTCCACTGCTTGGATCAAGGTGGGTTTCCAGGAACGATGGAGCTACGATGCTCGTGTGCTTGAGCCCAGATTGAAATTGTGCATTTAGCGTGCGACGACAAACCTCTCTGAGTGGCTTGAGGGGCGCTAGATACTTTTACTCGTTTCATGTTGTATTACATAAGACTCATCACTGAGTAAACTGCTGCTCAACATTGAGGTCGGCGCTTGCAACGACGACGACGACGACGAACGCATTCTCATTTGGATTCCTCGCAGACCACTGGGTGATGATTCATTGACCACTGCAACATCTGTGTCACAAAGGATCGATATTATTTTCAGATGCCAGCCTTTGATCCAGTTCGAGACGCAGCCCTGAACTCGCCGCTGTCCCAGTCAAAGCCCCTTCCAGCGCATGCACACGACACCGACTTGGATAGACACGAAAGACACTCTTTCGATGTCCCTTCCCCCCCCTCCTCGCGAGCAACCAACAGCCCGACTGTAACTCGTCGGGCAACCGATCTGGCAGTTCTACTCAACTCAGAGCCCCAGGAACCACGCACACCAGGTTCTGCGCGACCGTCGAGCTTAACGCATCTGCTACTGGGGACCGACACCCAATCGCCTGTGTCATTGTCGCCTTCAACAACGGTGTCGAATGGGGAAGTGAACAGGCTGATTGGTGCACCGTCGCTGCAGCGTCGGAACAATCTGCCAGTCCTCGACATCCTGCGGACGGACGGACCGCCAGAAGATGGACATGCGCAGCATTTCTCACGGCATCCTCCACCTTCCTCGTCCCGTGCGTCGTTCCAGGCCGAATCTGCCCACTCCTCTGCCTCGCGAGTCCTTCCCCCCTCCCCCCCCTCCCGCTCTCCCGTCAGAGCATCCTCTGACCGCCCCACTCTCCCAACAATGCCGCCATCACCACTGCTATCCACCATCCCATACAACCCGCGCAATCGCAAAACGCCTGCAGGCTCTGTTCTTGTTCCGATGACACCGCACGAAATGGAGATGTATCGGCGCTACCACGGTGTCGGCACACAACTTCTCCTCTCCAAGCGTAAACGAGAACGCAGCAGATCTCCGGACAACGCTCCGCCTATGAAACGGCATGCTGGCGATGTGGGGAAAGTAATTGATCATTGTGAGTCTCCTATGCAGTTCTCCCTGTGCAACCTGACCCGCTGTGCGCAGATAATA
The DNA here is from genome assembly GCA_038089735.1 of Exsudoporus frostii. Lineage (NCBI taxonomy): Eukaryota > Fungi > Basidiomycota > Agaricomycetes > Boletales > Boletaceae > Exsudoporus > Exsudoporus frostii. Next base: position 114,216 of record JBBPLK010000013.1, read on the forward strand.
TGCGCCCAGAAGTCGGCGTCAAGCAACGCATGGAATCTCCCATTATTGGCCTCAAATATTTCAATAACTGGGTAAAATCTGTGTTGATTACGCGCTTTGCCCACCAAGCCCTCAGCGCTTCACAATTCTCTGGACCGGGAAGAGGACGTGGCAAGGTCCTCGATCTCGGTTGTGGCAAGGGTGGTGACCTTACTAAATGGTCGAAAGCTCGGGTTAAGGAGGTGGTCTGCGCCGGTAAGTAGTCACCTGTTCCCCTCGTTGACCGTTCATCTCGTTGATGACACGCCAATTTCTGTAGATATCGCTGATGTTTCCATCACTCAAGCCCGTGAGAGATGGCAGATGATGCCTCACCCGCGTTTTGATGCTGCGTTTGCCGCAATCGACTGTTACACCCAACCTCTTTCAAAAGCTTTCCCACCGGAGCGACTCGCGCAGCCTTTCGATGTTGTCTCGATGCAATTTTGTATGCACTATGCGTTCGAGACGTCGCAAAAAGCACGGTGTATGCTTCATAATGTGAGCCGGTACCTCCGCAAGGGTGGGGTATTTCTCGGTACTATTCCTAACGCCGATCAGTTATTGTATGTACTATTCTCGTTCAACTTCCTGTCGAAATGATAACACCCCTCTCAGAGAACGGCTAGATGCATTGCCACCTTCTGCAACTGACCTTTCGTTTGGTAATGCAGTATATAGGATCCGATTTGAAGATCGGCAATCTCGTCCGCTCTTTGGGCATCGTTATTACTTTTTCCTCAAAGATGCTGTTGAGGATGTACCGGAATACATTGTAGACTGGGACAACTTTGTCGGGTGGGTTTCCTGCGTCTGTTGCTTTACGGAGCCATCTGTCTTCATGGGTGCTTGCGCGAATGGTTCTGGGGGTCATGATCCCTACACCACCTGATTGTCTTCGCGCTTGCCTTGTTTATTCCTCATAAACCACTGGAGATTGAGCAGGCTTCAGTTGGCTTTAGATGACTGATTGTCCTACCTTCCATTACAGTCTGGCTGCAGAATATTCCCTCCACCCGATTTACAAAGAAGAATTTCACCAAATATTTGCAGAGCACTCCGAACAAGAGGAGTTCAAGGATCTCATGGTGCGCATGAAGGTTGTGGATGGAAATGGGGAGAGCTCGATGGACGAGCAACAGTGGGAAGCCGCTAGTGAGCCGTTTCGCTTGTGTCTCAGTGATTCAATTGTTCATGATGGGGATCAGATATTTATATTGGGTTCGCGTTTGAGAAGCGGTGAGGTCGCTATTGTGGACGGCTTTTGGACATGTTTCGGACAAATTTTTGCTCTGGTATTGCTTAGCGTGTAACATGGAAGATGATAGAACTGGTGACAATCAAGGCAGACCGAATTCCTATGCAAACAACAGTACATCCTAGTAAGATTACAGATGAGATAGGATGTCATCCAGTCACGAAGATATAAAAAAATACGGAAAGGTGAAAGTGGGGTAAATAGGGTGATTTGTTCTCTATCTGCAAAGTTTATTCTTGACCAAATCCGACAGTTTCCCTGTGAAAAAAGAACCGTCAATGATCTAGCCGAGTTCCTAACAGACAATGGACTTACTCTACAGCAAGTGTAAGCTTTTGCTCCAAGCTCGCGTAGTCCTTATACGGTGGCAAATCGATGCGGTTGAAACAAGTATGGCTTTTCGGTAATTGTGATGGATCGCCAGATTTCTCGATTGTGAAACGCCTCGGACCATCTGAGCCTTGAAGATCCTTGAAGCCATTGACAGGAATGCGCGATGTACCCGTTGCAAATTGCAGCAGTCGGGATTTGCGTTCGGGAGGCCAACTACGAATACACTTCCAGAACCATTGGATTACCTCATCATTCATCTCGTAGCCTCGGTAATCGGTGTGTTTCGTCCAATCGTCACTGTAATAAGGTCGGTTCCGTAGCAGCGCCACAACACGAACACAGAAACTTACACATCAATCTCAGACATCCCACCAATAAGCAACTCGAGCTCCCTTTCATCAAAGACGGTGATTAGTTCTTGTGGGATTAACTCGCTGAAACCCGACATAAAAGCTTCGAACTGATCTTTGATGCGCTTCGAGATCCGATGCTCGACCACGGCATCGACATAATCTTTCTTGTTCTCCTCGGTCACAGGAATGTCTGCACCTCCAGGTTTCAGCTCGATCGTTACGAGCTCTCCGAATCGATCTTCAGATGTGGTGAAAGTCTCATCGATGACATCCGTTATGTCATTTTCGCTGGGTCTGGAATGAGCGAGCAAGCAGACTCGGTGTGCGGGAAGCTTACAGCATCCATGTTAGACCGCGGTGAAGTTCTGCATCAACAGATTCCAGGTCGGACAGTGTGACCTTCTTCCTCAGAATCATCTTGTAGAAGCTGACGATGAAGTATGCATCGAGGAAGCGTCTGTGGAAGATACCAAGTCCAAGACAACGTCCGATGAACTTGAAGTAATTCAAATGTTCAGGGTTTACACCTGACGCAGGGTTGATTTGGAGAGTGTAGTTATCGTGCGCAGAGTATTCAAACAGGCAATAGAATGGGTTGAACATCTCGTGCGAGAGAAGGAAGAAGAACTCTCTGATAAATGGTCAGTTCGCGATCAATTATTATGCTCATCAACGCACCTAGAAAGACCACCGTAATCCAAACCATCCTCGCCATCGAATTTGATCATTAAACGCTTCTTCAGATCATTAGGCGTCTGCCTCATAATCTCCGCATAACTGTCCTCGAATATGTGGTTCCGTCTGACTTTGATCTGGCAATTACCTGGTTGCGCACGCATAGCAGGCTGGCTGCGGAAATAGATGAGCTTCCTCCGGAAATCGCGTTTGTACTGTGGCACATTCGCGTCCAATGTAGATGGAAGACGGGGATCGTCCCATGTCGTGGTCTTGGTGTTGTGATCGACAAAGTATACACGTGCAGTTGAGGTGAGACGCATCTCCCACCCAGAGGGTAAAGGTCCAAGCTGAGAAATAGCCTGGGGCTGGAGGGCTGGATTTTGGCCGTTGGGTCCCATGACACGGATAATTGTCTGGCGACGAGGGTCGACCCAAGTAGTTGTGCGAGTGTTGTGGTCAACATAGTATGGGCGCCCCTCGGGGGTGTACCTTTCCTCCCATCCAGCGGGAAGACTGCCAGTACCCGCGGTGGTAATGTTATTACTTGCAGCGAGGGCAGCTGACGAAGTGTTGTTCGAAGTGGGCTGAGGTGTAGTTGAACCAGCACGGTGGACGTTTGTTTGTGCATTAGCACGGCCGACATCAACCATGTCATCTGCCAAAACACGACGAGAATGCTGGTCTCTGGCCGCACTCGTCTCACTATCCTGATTGTTGGTATTCACCGATTGATCTGGAGATGGCCGATTCCAGGTTGTGGTTCGCGTGTTGTGATCTACGTAGTAAGTTCGGCCAAGAGGATCGATACGGCGTTCCCACCCAGGAGGCAGTGCTCCAAACTGGTCGACATTGGGGTTGAAGTTTCTTTGTTGATTGGTTGCCCCAGAGGCTGTTGGAGCAACTGCAGCACTTGCCTGTTGGGCAGCCGCATGTGTACCTGCACCACCTGAGCTAACAGGACGGTTTGATTGGGAAGGAGACTGATCCTGATCGGCGAGACCAGATGAGGAAGATGGGACATGGGCAGTCGGCACTGGCATTAGCGGTGTCGCCGCCTCAGCTGCGTGTGCGCTGGAGGTTCTGGACAGAGCACTGCCAGACGGAGCGACTCCGCTGGGTGAAAGAGATATAGTGGACTCGTTCATGCCCATGTCGGCTAGTGCAGTGGTAACGCCTTGTACCTGAGAGGGTCCAGGGTTGGAAATGGGTTGATTGACGTTAGTCGACAAGTATATGATGAGCTTGCCGTGCACCACAAGGTTATCGTTGGACTTTTTCAGATCCAACGTTAGCATTTCTGGCGAAATTTGAGTTCATCGAGCACGCGGAATGACGCATCACTGGCGGGCGCTTACCATGTCCGCCCAGTTCAAGATCGAGAACGTCACTGACTCTGACATTGACAACTCCAAGAAAACCCTGGTCGCGTCTCTTGAACTTGCGCTGGTCAAATATCTGGACAGCGACGACGGAGGAATCCTTGACGGTGCTGTGGAGATGAGAGATAAGAAAGGCATATGTGGAGACACCGCCAAGGAAAACGGCTCCTCACATGTCAAAACTCTCGTTCCAGTACGGGTTTAAAGTCTTCTTTATGACGCTGGTGGTATGTGTCTGCTCTGCGTCAACGGTGATGACTGCAAAGGGGTCGGGGAGACGAAAAACATCCCGCTTCGATAATCCATCTGCGGCAACAACTATTGCGCGGTCAGCATCTGCACGGGTCAGCGATGCCACAAAAGCAACAAGACGCACCCGTTACCCTGATTTTCTTCCTGCTGTGAGGGTGTGAGCGCTGCGATGCAAAAGGTGGGAGATACTGACAGGTGTGCAGGGGTCGACATCGGAGTGAGGAAGGGAACAACGCTGGGTCGGATGGCTGGTCGCGATTCCTGAAGTTCTGGGGATCCTCACCGTCGAGTCACCGACGTTGCTGGACGTTGACAAGGACGACGACGGCAACAACACGTCAAGCCGAGCGCCGAGCGTCCCATTTTCAGACACCGCCCGCAGCTCGGCACATTCGGCACCCCGATGATTTATTGCAGACTTTTTCCATACACGCAGGTTCACATACGATTAATCTACGGCGAGCAGTCATCGCTCGGTTGGACCTTCCGCCTCTTAGTTCAAGCGAACGCGTGCACGGATGTTGCACGTGGACAGCGGCGCCAGGGTGTGGTTCGTTGCTTTGGGGTGACCATCACCGATCGAGACGGTATGGCCCTCGGTGAATGAAGCCATGTTCCGCTTGCTGCCTCGGGTACTACGGGCTATGTCCTATCGAACGAGAGAACCAGTGTGACCTTTACGATCACGATGACTGAGTCGGCAGAGAAATAGCGCAAGCACCCAGAAGGTTGCACCTGCCACCTGGGTGCTGTTGCTGTGGCGTGCTGGTTGTCCCGAAAAGGATACACTAGGTTCCCTTATGTAGTCTTGTCCATGCTTCCTACCACTGCTCGCTCAATGACAATAGTTGCACATATCCCTTGCACGAACCTCCCTCACACCGTTGTAGACAACACCCAACAAAATGTCAACGACAGATTCACCCTTGCACATTGTAAGTGTAGTCGTAATCAGATGCGTCTGCGCGCTCATGTGGAAGGCGCAGGCACACCAACATGCAGCAAATGCCGAAGATTTCTTGAATGAAGGATTATTGATTCCTGCTGCAGAAGAGCACGCCAAAGCTGCGAAAGCCTTCCTACAGTGCGAAGAGAAATCAAATGATAGCAACGTACTTTTTCCCCTTGGTCATCCCATGTCCCTATGTCGCTCAGTGTCGAGCTTTTGATCGCAGACGAAACGTACTCTCCGTATGCTTTACAACGAGCACGTCAAAACTGGCAGAGATCTCGAGCGGAGGATCGCCAAGCTACGGGAGGAGAACAAAGATCCCACTCTTCCGCAGAAGATGTCTCTCGCTCAAATGCGTGCCGAACACAGCTCCTCAGCCCCAAGTGGCGGATCCCATCCTTCTTACCCAGCTCCATCACCCCCTCTGCCTTCAAGCGCTTCTCTGCGACTGATGGACTCACAGAACAATGTCGATGAATCTTTTATGGTTCTTGGGCAACGGGTACGTAATAGTTTCTGGACACACTGTTTAACCGGTTGACCTTTCATGCCTGTGTCGAGAAAAGTCTGATCCGGGGGATGCTTTTAACCACTTCTGGCGAATCATGGAAGGAATGTTGGAC
>JBBPLK010000013.1:129003-173136 GCA_038089735.1 Exsudoporus frostii
GGCTACTATTTCACATTGGCATGCATGTGAACCCTTCGAGCCCAGGATATCATCCGATGCTCTTTCTTGGGTAATGGTATCCACTGCGCCGAGGTCGTCATTTATATCAGGAAACCTCAGGGTCACACAGCTATATAAATGGTATGGGACTGCAGCTCGAACATTATCTTCACTAGAGTTCGCTGGCGAGCTTGCCCAAATATTATCTGTGTATGCATACCTATTTAAAATGTTTTTCATTGTCAATCAAGCACGTTCGCCACCACTCAGAAACTCTTCATCCTAAGTTTGTGACAAATCGCATGGCTGAGAAAGACAACTGCTACATAAGTACTCGTCGTAATGGTCGTGTGCATCACGAGGTCATCAAGATGAGACAGTATTCCAAGACTTCTCCGGGCTTTCCCATCCATTGCCATCGCCTGTTAGGATTTATTGGAGTATTGGGCTCTAAGCGAATCCCGCGTCTGGCAAGCTCGATGATGATACGTGCGATGTTCCGAGTGTCCTGAATTATATGCGAGAGTGAAAGAGTTGTTAAAACGGCGATCAGACAAAACTCGCTAAATGTTCTATACTGACATCAATCCCACAGTGTACTCTCCCCTGAAACGGGCCTAGTGTGAGTGCGCGTAGCTGCTGTGTGATGTTCAAAGACCGATAGTGGCGGCCGGGAGGGAACTGCCAAAACGAGATAAACGACAGGGAAGGATGAAACGACAGCAATCTAAGCATACCTTTGTGTTGACATACTGACTATCAGATGCACCGTTCATTGCAGCCCAAACAGAGACGATCTTTCGTACATCGAGAACATCGCCTCTCAACCATGACGGCATTGGTACCTGTCAATGACATTGTGGCAGTTGAAATTGGGTTGAATTCAGCATTTGGTTTCAGGATACCGACGTTTGATATAAAGCATTGCTTCACTACAAAATCCCTTACGTCGAAAGGTCCATCGCTGCACCAGCAGAATCGTTGTAAAGGTCTGCCACTCTTGGGGTCAATCAGCCCGTGTTGGGCTAAGAATCTCGCAAACATTTTGAGGACCTTGGGGAATGTGGGGGCGTAATCGACTTGTTCCTACACACAAACTATGATGAGACCAAGGACGTGAAGAAGAGGGAAACGAACTTGAGTGATTCCAGTTAGATCGGTACAGAATTGCGACAGCCGAGGCCTCCACGTAGGCTTGACAAAGCTGCGAAATTCACCGACAATCTCCAACCGACCAGCTCTTCCCTTTAGAGATTTGTATTTCCAGCGTAAGAGACACACTGGCCACTCCTTTGGTTGGTATATAATCAGAGACTGGTGGTATAAGCGAGCAGAAGTCCAGCGCACAATGATTTCATTTGGCCATTCGAAGCCTGTTCCTTGGAGGCACGTTGCCTCTACATCGAGGACGAGGAAGGCATCATAGGGCTGCTTCACACCCACGGTCTCTAACTGTGGGTTCGTTAGGAATGGTTCCTTTGTGACAGGGGAAGGTTCTGTGTGGTTAAGCTCGAGAACCTTCATGGGTGGTTGATAAAATGTCGAGGGCATTGGAGCAGGCCCCTGCGGCGAGTTGGAAGGAGTTTCCGGAAGGCACCGTTTCGAACGATTTTTTTCCGGTATTTGGGTTGGTGTCTTGAAGAATCTGTCGACCAAGGACAGTATTGCGAGGGCAAGGACGAAAAGGAATAGAAAGAGAGATATGTTGGCAAGGGTCGGGGGAGAGCGCATGTATGAACCAAAGCTGACGACGAGAGACATGAGTTGGTTGGGCAGCGTTGTGGGCAGGGGTGCGTGTTCTGCTCATGTTTGCTGTCAGAGCTCAAGGGTCGAGGCAAATGTGCTGTATTTCCCCATTCGTCGCTTTGTCTCTTCATTTCTTTCTTTTTCTCCAGCCCATACATACGGCAACACCCGGTAACCGGACGGGCTGTAACTTAGCCTGTCCCTTCCCACTGCGGTCTTGCAGATAGATGAGTGCCCAACGTGGCGATGACCTGGGGGACGACTTCGTCCTGGATGAACTCGTTGCCTTGTCTGGCGAGGAAGATGCAGGCTTCGACTCCCGCCCGGGAGCGGGCGATGGCATCGATGGCCTCCTCAGTGCGGATGAAGAGGCAGAGCAGGACGAACCCGCTCCCAAGGGCAAGGCAACCCTGGCAAAACGGAAACGCAGAGAAAAGGACAAGGAGAGACAAGCAAAGGTCACTTGCACCCTCCCGAGATCGACCATGTTGTGACATAGAATGGATCATACAGAGGCGGAAACTCGCAGAAGCACTGGAGGTCCTCGAACCTCTTTCGATAGCCGCGCAACCGGCCCACAAGCTTGCGGACTACATGTCTGCTATGCAAGCCAAAGCATATCCAGAGTTGACCGGACTCGAGCTCAATGATAGGCGTATCCCTGGTGAGCGCATCCAACACAACTGGTTTCTTGTAATCTTGATTGAACTGCAGATAGAAACAGCAATCACGGACACGATGCAATGGACGGAGTTGAGGTCGTTGGATCGTCTGGTTGATTTTATCATCAAAGGTCTGTATAATATGTTTCTTCAGTCTCCCCTTCGCCTCAAAACCATCATTTTTCCACCAGTTCTTCCCATACTGCACAAGCGGCTTTCGCAGAGGTCCAAGTCACCAGGTGCACCAACTTTGCTATACATTGCCGGAGCGGCCCTCCGGGTAGCCGATGTGACCAGAGTTCTCAAGGACAAGAGACTGCGTGGTGATAAGGGTGGAGATGTAGCCAAGCTTTTCGCAAAACATTTTAAGCTGGAAGAGCATGTTGCATATCTCGAACGGTCAAAGATTGGCTGCGCTGCTGGTACACCAGGCAGAGTTGGTAAACTTCTTTGTGAAACAGGTGGGTGCAAAGACCGCGAACCAAGGCTAAGCTCGATTTAATTATTCCCAGACGCACTATCTGTGGCCCAGCTCACGCACATCATTCTTGACATCTCCTTCCGGGACGCGAAGAATCGGAGCCTGCTTGATATACCGGAAACTCGGGACGAAATCTTCAAAACAGTCCTTGGTGCGCCGAAGGTACTCGAGGGAATTAGGCAAGGGAAAATACATGTAGTGCTGTTTTAGTGGTTATCCACTGCTGACCACTCCAGCGTGGCCAACTGATTCACGCGTCGTAGATAAAAGTAGCGTAGTGATTTGTGAATTCGAGACTAAAAGCCTTGCGGGTTGATCCTCAGCGTTAGCTTTAGAACGCGCTTGTGAGAAGGCGTTCCACCAGCGTGAAGGGGGAACATACCCTTGTCCATTTTGGCACCTTGTGAATACCCTTGCGATACCCGCGGGCAGTTGAGCTGAAGACGGTGTATTTATCTTTTGGGACCATTTCATGTTCCTTGGGCAAGAGCATGGCGCGGTCCTAGGTCGGAGAGCGTCAGGGTCATCGAACCAAGACAGCCTGGTGCTACACTCACCAAGGCTTTGCACTGAACGCCACTTGCACGGACGGCCTCGATGACCGCATCCACCTTTTTGAGGCGGGCACGCGCATTCGCCTTGCGCGTCACGGACAACTTCCATGGTGTTTTCCTGTCCCTGCTCAGTTTTTTTATGACCCCACAGACGCGAGACTGACCATAAGAGACCGCTGAAAGCGACAGACGTCGGATGGAACGCGCCGTACATTTCGACGAGGAGGAGCGAGCGGGAACAAAGTGCCGAAACATGCCGGTTCCCTTTTTCAACCTCCGACAGCAGCTCACCCTCACCATTCTTGACGACGACCACGACGAGCGCGACAGTCCGACACAATGGCAGTCGAGACGCAGACAGTACCCGCATTGAACGGACATGCCTTCAATGGCGACACTGACATGATCAAGGAGCCTTCCCTCAGATTCGCCAGCGGTCTCATTCTCCCTCCCCCAGAAATCAAATGCAAGTAATCTTTCAGTCTTTAGCGAAACCTTGGTACTGACCGATGCGTCTTTCTAGCTGTCATTGACAGAACCGCCCTCTTCGTTGCGCGTTCAGTCAACCCCCCACAGTTCGAGGACAAGATTCGCGAGAATCAACGTCAGGATCCCAAGTTCTCGTTCCTCAACCCTGCGGACCCTTATCATGCTTACTACAGGCATCGTATGGACCGAATATCTGCCGGAGAGGAAGTGGAAGAAGCACCCCCGGACAAGGAAAAGGTGGAGGAGGGTGAAAAACCGCCTGTGATTCAGGAAGATCTTGGAGTTGAGCCACCTCAGCCCCAATTCGTCATCGACATGCCGAGTATCAGTCCCATTGATCTGTAAGCGACGTATCATTGATAACCACTCGTTAAACCTCAATATACCCACAGAGACATCATGAAACTGACCGCTCTATTCACTGCTCGCCGTGGACGTGCCTTTCTTGCCGCCCTCTCCCAAAGAGAAGGGCGCAATTATCAATTTGACTTTTTGCGACCCAATCACTCGCTCTTCGGCTACTTCAATCGCTTGGTTGAGCAATATCTAAAAGTCCTGTACCCGAGCAAGGAGTCATTGTCGTATATTCACGAGCGTGCGCGGGACGAATCACAGTGGAAAGCTCTTGAACAGTCAAGAAAATATGCACGATGGGAGCGACTGAAGAGAGAAAAGGATAAGAAACGCCAAGACGATCAGGAAGCAGAGAAATGCACGTTTTGATTAGTCCAATTCTGCCAGTTTCAGATACTAACTTTCTTTACTCATAGTGGCCTTTGCTGAAATCGACTGGCATGATTATGCAATCGTCCAAACCATCGAATTCACCGTCGCTGATGCAAATTCGGAACTACCGCCACCGATGAACGTACAGGAGGTGGAAAATATGACGTTAGCGCAGAAACGTATGGCTGCAATGATCATGGAGACTACTGCCGACGACATTGAAGCTCACCGTGCGAGACAGGCAGCAGCAGAAGCAGAAGCAGCCGCAGCTGTTGGTGGTGCAGGTATTTCCACGGCAGAAGGCGAGGACGCCGAGATGGAACAAAGTGAGGATGAGGACGATGAGGTACAACAGCGGCAGCAACGTGAAGAAGAAGAAAGGATGCGAGAGTTGGAGCGTGCAAGGGTCATCCAAGCCAACGCTAACGCTGCAGGTCCAATGAAGATCAAGTCCGATTATGTACCCAAGCGTGAGTGTTCTCCCTTCGTTGCTAGTGGCGGTGGTTTTCTAACGAATCATGTTAGTCGGTGCCAAGAAAGCATCTGCACTCACTACTTGCGCTATCTGTGGTCAACAGATTCCCGTGGACGAGCTCGACGAGCATATGCGCATTGAACTACTGGACCCCAAGTGGAAGTCCCAACGAGATGCCTTGGAAGCCCGCAAAGTTCAGGCCTCGGAGCTCTTACGGGGTGCGGATGTTGTCTCGTCACTCAAGGACCTTGCTCGTACACGTGTGGATATCTTTGGTGCTGAGGCGGACGAAGAACGTCGAAAGAAGGAGGAGGAGGAGGAACGAGAACGTCGGAAGGAGAAAGAAAAAGTTGTTTGGGACGGGCACACTGCAACCAAAGTCAGCACAATGGACAAGTATTCGCTCAATGTCAACTTCGACGAGCAAATCGCTGCTATTCACCGCGCCAAGGGTCTTGGACCACAGGATGCCAATGCAATTGGACCTGGCATTGGGCCTGCTGCTGCTCCACCTCCGCCGATGACGACGCTTCCACCAGCCCCTGCGTCGTTACCAGCACCACCTATCCAGGCTCCAGGCTCTGTGTCCCATCCGGGATACTCTGCTGCAACTGTGTCATCAGGACCCCAGCCAGCTTCCGTGTATTCCAACCAACCACCACCGGTGATGTTGCCACCACTCCACTATCAGGGTCCAGATGCTGTACAACCCTTCGGATTCCAGCCGCCCCCTCCTGGTATGCACCCCGCTCGCATGGCGGGTATGGCTGGCCCACAGGTCGGCATGGTGCGGAGCGCGGATGAAATGGAGGGCCTCGAGGAACAACCCCAAATCAAGAGGCAAAAAATTGCGAAGCTTCCAGGTGGCGCGTTGTATCCAGAGGCAGATTGGATTAGCATGCACCCTTACACAATCTCCCTCGGCATTCAACTTCCCAATGAGCCTTCGAAACTGGAGTGGAAGCTCGATGGGAAGATGGTGACCATCTCAGACTTGCCGCTCACGCTCCTTGTTTCAACGCTTCGTGAGCGATTCATTCAGGCGACAGGGAGCACGTTACCTGCTTCGAAAATGCGAATATCTTACATGGGTAAGATGCTCACAAATTCGAGCACGATCGCGAGTTTCAACTTGGAGGACGAAGATGTGGTAGTGCTCAGTGTCAGTGCTGGGAAGAAGAAATGAAATAGTAAAAATATACTGTTTTGCCGTACGTGTGTCCCTCGTAATACAAATGCATGACAATGCGTCGTGTCTACCAAGTATGCGTGAAAAAATCCTGGACCTGATAATGTTAGTAAATACAATATGCGAACGTGTTTGATGGAGAGTAATGGCTCGCGACACTATCAAAACCCCAAAATATACCCAAAATTGAATGTTAACGTTGAACGTCCAGAGTGCCCAAAAAAACCCAAGTGTCCCTATACCCCACGTGAAACCCAAAATGAATAGAAAGATGAGGAGATGCGACGCCCTAAAATATATGATAGCGTCCCTCGTGCCAAAAACGTTTCTGCGCAGTTGTTTGCGACGTAAAAGTGATAGGCGAAGTGTGGCTGACTGTGGGGTGATTAACCCGAGCCTGAGCCGCACAGCGCACGTTTGGTGGATGTGGGGGCATCAGCGCCGGGGGAGCGTGGCCGCAACATTGGCGACGGAGGGAAAAGCAAGGAGCCAAACGAGCTGTCCGAGGAGGTGGGCGAAGGAGTCGAGTCGTTTGACGCCTCTGATTTTGTGTCACCATCAGATGCCGAAGATCTGTCTGACGGGACCATGTCCCGGAGCCACTCGTCGTCCTCCTGGGACGGCCATTTGCGCAGGCAGGATTCTCGCCGGAAAACGCTGTGGGGCGAAGAAAGGTGGGGCGAATTAACGAGTGTGGGCGGTATAGGAGTGGCATCGGGGTGCCGGGGGCGGGCAAGAAGAGGCGAGCGCTTTTTGGCAGGTTGGTCGAGAGAAAGTGAGTTCTGCATGACAATGGAGAAGGACATGGAAGTAAGGAGGAAAGAGAAGATGAGGCGGATTGGTGAGGACATCGAGGGAGGGAGCGGTATAAATCCAAGCTCAAGTGTTCAGTTGACAAATCTCTGAATCAACGGGCTGACATAACGAGATTGAAGTTCACCCTGATTTGAGGTCTTGCAGGCTCGATCATGCATTCAATTTGCAACACCAAGCTTTCGGTCTAGAAACTTTCCAAGCTGTGCAGAAATTCAAAAGTACACGATCCTACACCCCACGAGCGTCCAGAGAATCATAGATCATCACTCTACAGAACGGGCATGCGACTCACAGAACGCGCCTACATAACAACGCTACGACCAGCACGAGCAACATACAGATCGCAGTGTCCAATAGTAACGGTGGCCGGTAAGACCGATGATGGATGGCCAGAGGTGATCCGCGGATGGTCTCTCTGCGACCGGCAATTGAGCTCTCCAGCTCCTCAGTGATCGACGAGACAGGCTCAGTGACGGCTGGATCGGGATCAGATATCGTCGTCTTCGGCCCAAGGGAACGTTCTGGGGAGGTTGGCAACGGAGTGGGTGATGGTTGAAGAATAGGAGGCCCAAAATGATCTTGCGCGCGTGAATGTCCTCGGAGCCCTGCGGGTTCATTCAGGGTCGAGGCTGCATCCTGTGGCGGGTCTGGAAGACATTCCAAGTTAGTTTGCTGGCACTTGGGACAAATCCACTCCCGCGATCTGAAATGTGGCAAATTATCAGAGACTCCAGCGCAGCTGTTGATATGAACACTTGCACGAGTGCCAAACGTTTGCGCTCTGAGACGGGGTACTCGACCGAGCCAACACCATTGGCTGCCGAGCCCTTGAGCGGGAAAAACCCCTGGAGGCCAAGGATAGCTGCGAGCATGGATCAGTCAAGTTTCAATTAAAACCGACCGGGTACGCACCCGTTCGCACGCCCCACGCAGGCTGCCATTCTTCCTCGTGATCTGTCGAATGGGTTAGTCTAGACCTTGTGTGAAATGGCGGACACGACAGACAATTTGTGAAGCTGATACAGATCTGCGAAAGCGGCAATTCAACATATAATCGAGCGTGTCGGCTAATGAAAATGAATACCTTGGAGTTGAGTTCAAAGCGGCCGTTTGGGGTAAGCATCATGAGCGAGGGTGGTCGGAAAGGGTATTCTGCAGGTAACAATACGCGGAAATGATACAGGCCGCCCTCAAATTCTGTCCCCAACGGCCCTCTGATAGTACAATGCCATTCCTAGGTGGGAAAATTAAGAGGGCAAGGGGTGACCGGTGCAGGCAACATACAAAGATGTCGTCCTGTTCGGAATACTGAGTAGATGGACGGAAAAGTGTCCGGTGAAGAATACCTCGAGTGGGGCAGCGTGATAGTCGGTGCAAGCGTCGTTTGCAAGCTCTCTTGCTTCTTGCATGATCCGTTTCACGGCTGGAGACCACACGTCAGCAATGCAGCGATCCGACGTGAGCTCGGAGTGGCAGACCGGCGTTGTTCTTGTTCAGGGATGCCATGGGTGGTATGAACAAGACGAAGGCTAGTTTGGAGTGACCATGATCATACGTGGCCGGGGCGGGAAACGCCGAGCCAAGGTCGCGGACTTGACATCTGTACACGGAAATTCTCCATTTCTTCAGCCATGGTGCACATCGACCGCGTCAAGGTCAGACCGTCCAAATGTGCGTCTTTGTCGTGCCCAGTCGTGACCAGCCCCGATGACCTTTTGCTCAGTATATCGTCCTTCACCGTGCAAGGCCGAGTTCGTCGCCATGCTCGGCTGCTGGGCTGCCACAGGCGACGTTCTCTCTGCCGATCCCGCCAAATGCAAGGAGGTGGCTGCCGCATTGTCCACCTGCATGCGCACGACGGTTGGTGGCCCATCCGGTTTTGCATCCGGTACCTCACTCACTGCCTCCAGCCCGTCCACCCCAAACCACAAAGACCGTCCATCAACTATCACCTCAGTAAACTCCAGCGGAAAGTCAAGTAGACCCTGTCTTGCTCGTTTAGATATTCACACCTATTGATATCCTTTGCGAATGCCATGCGATGTAATGTAAGCTTATAACAGGGAACGACGCCGCTGCTCTGATTAATCCGACCCTCTCGCCCATGCCCGTGCTTTCCCCGATACCTCCCCACGGTAATTTGACAATACCTCCGCGTTCCTCGATGAGAACTTCAAGGCCTGTGTATAGATTTCCTTCACGGGACCATGCTGTACCCGGATGGGCGTTCAGTGGCGCATCCCATGTTGCTGTGCAACCTTCCGAATAGGATACACAGGAAGAGTGCCTGAACAGAACATCACCCACTCCGCATGGCATTCCACCGTGCAGCAGCACTGGCCACCGACTACAAATCCCTCTTGCGCTGTGCTGTGCTTATATTTCTTTCCTTTTCTCATGTCAGATCATCCCAAGGTCGCCATTTTCTGGGACTACGGTCAGTTCCCATCATCATTTCAATACCCGCGGCTCACCAGCTTACCCTAGAAAATTGCAACCCCCCCTCCAACTCATCCGGTCTAGGCTACGATATCGTGAACAACATTGGCCGTATAGCCCGTATATTCGGCTCCGCCACGACGTTCAGAGCTTATCTCGATATTTCTCAGTCCTCCAAGTCCGCAGTCACCCTCCGTTCTGAGCTCCAGTCATCTGGTGTATCTATAATAGACTGTCCCCACAACGGCAAAAAGGACGTCGTAGACAAAATGATTCTAGGTGTGTATACAACGTGTTACTCTTTCCCTCGTTGCTGAGTGAGGGACTCCCTCCAAGTCGATATGCTCGCATTTGCCGTCGATCATCCTGCGCCTGCCACGATCATCCTCATTACCGGTGATCGTGATTACGCTTATGCCGTGTCAATCCTGAAGCTTCGCAAGTACCGAGTTATCTTGGTCGTCCCCTCCTCCCCCCACACTTTACCCTGCCTCGAGAGTCAGGCTTCACTTGTCATTGATTGGAATACAGCTGCACTAAGGACTCGAACAGAACCAGTGAACTCTACGCAAGCCGTCAGACAGCCTTATCCTGACATTGATGCCACCCTCATGTCCGAGCTTATGAGCGAGGTGCAAGGACTCTCCCTCGACGACCCAGATACTACTCTACATCCCTACCCTGCTTCCCAGAGCGCCTCGAGGCCGCGACGCATGGGTGTTCGCGACCTTCTCGAGCCGTCAAGATACTCCAAGAATACAGGGAGCTCCGATTCCACGCAGGATTCTACCCATAACCCAGCATCACCGAGGAAATCTTCGAGCACAGGAAGTGACACGGCACCTGGGGATTTGCCAATCCCGAAAACGCCTTCGCGTTCTCGGCACGCGTCGGTTTCCACGGAATCCACACGGGCACGCAGTGCGACTATTGTTGCGCAGTCGCCTCCAGCAGTGGAGCAGGACATGCCTGGGAAGAACCCGCCATCGTCCCACGCAAGGCGATCGAGCGCTTTCGATATCACAGACGTTGCTTCCCCCACAAAGCGCAGTCCATCTGTTTTGCCGCCGCTCGACATGCTTGAGTTACCTTTGCACGATAGTCGCCCACCCTCATCGATCATCATTCGTTCGCCACTTGAATCTGTTCAGCCTGTTCAATCGACAAGCTACATGCCAGCCTCGGAAAAACCAGCTATTCCCTCTTCCCACAAACTGAACTGCCTGGCATCACCCTTCGTAATAACCAAGGCGCCAACCGCGTTGGAATCAATTCCGAACCCCTGCAGTAGGCAGTCCCACACAACGGTCAAGCCTACATCTCCGATCGTGGCGCCAACGAAGACCAACACCACTCTACTCAAGACCCCGCAAACGAAAGGCATCGGAGTCCCGAAGGAAATCGAGCATCTGACAGATCTACCTATCGAGAACCATAATGGAAATTCCGAATGGTCTATCCCCCATCAAGCGCACTCTCGGGAAGGAGCTCGTGATGCTACTCATACGCTAAAGTCGAATTACCACTCCTATGTTGAATCGTATGCAACGTATTCTCCGTCGAGCAGAAACGTGGGGCTCCCAGATACCCCTTCGAGGAAGCATGTTTCTCCTTCTGCGGCAACTTTCCTAGGGGTCAGTGACGGTGTCGATTCAGCGCAGTTCGCCGCCTTTCCGCGTGCATCAAATACCCCAGACCACTCCGCACTGGGCTCCGTGTCAGTACCCTCCTCTCCTCCTTTCCCCTCAACTCCGTTCACTGCTACGGAATTACATGAGACGGATGAAAGAGAGCAGTATCAAACATGGAGAATATTCGGACCACTCATTCATCTCCTGCTTGCAGCCCAAGAGAGCGGTGTTACCCGTCCTTCACGTTCGACAATTGCCTCGATCCTTGTACAGTCAGACGAACAAGTCTATCGACGCGCTGGAGTGCAGAAGTTCCGAGATTACACCGCTCTGGCTGAGGAGGCGGGGATAATCAGGCTTGGCGGCAAAGAGGGTGATGCGTGGATTGCATTACACCAAAATTGGTTCGAGGTGGATGGCATTACGACAACTCGTTCCCCCTCCAATAGAGTCTCGTCTCCCACGTCTGACCCACCGAATGTGACTCAGAGTCCATTATTAGCGGGTTACAAGACCCCGCCAATCGAGGCTGCGATCATCCAAACACCAACGACTGCTTCACCGAAAAGCAGATCACCCGAAAGTAGCGGCGCACTCCCGACTTTACCAACTAATCGACAAGATAGCCCTTCTCGGGCTTCTATACCTCCCCGATTCCAACCGTTGATAGATATTCTGACCCGGATGCGTACCGCGGGCTTTGACCGCACCCTTAGATCCTTAGTGGGACAGTCGTGCAACAAAGATATATATGCTCAAGCAGGAGTGTCAGGATTCACGGAGTACGTTTCCCAAGCTTCAGAGGCGCAGCTTGTTCAGGTTGGTGGTGATGGGGGTCATGCATGGGTACGCCTTCATCCAGAATTACGAGTATAGGCCCATATTCCACGACTTGACGTACAAGTGGAAACCCCCCTCCATGCTGTAATTATATGAATGAATAAATAGGAAACGATCCCTACCTCGCTTCGGGCCTCATCAAAGTCCTTGCCGGAAAACGGCGCCACGATGAATTAGGGAAGGCAAATGACCTAAACCACCAGAAACTAAAACGCAAGGCATCAGCACCGTCCACATCGTACTAAGATCAATCGTCGTGACTGCAAGTGCAGCCCCATCCCTGGGACACAACAGGGTTCATAGATGGGCCAAGCGGTGGTACTCCGCCGAGAGAACGTCGGCCCTCTGAGTTGGGGAAATGTACTAGGTTCTTCTATGTTCAGGATTGGGGTATATCTCTATGATTTTGGTGTATCGTGTAATCCTCTCTAGCCTGCTCTATCAAACATCAGCAATCAATTGGTTCGGTTCCAGTGTCGTGTAAACCCGCTCGACGTCGTCGTTCCCTTCCAGAGCTTCTATCAAGTTTTCTAGGCGGTTCATCTCCTCGGCGTCTTCTCCAGCCTCTTGGGGTTCTAGTGGTGCCCAGTTGACTTCGCTCGTGAGCACCTCACAAAGTGAGGACGTGGACGCAAAATCAGTTATCGCTTTCATGACCTTGCTGAGGTCTTCTGGAGGACAGGCCAGCTGCACAAACGTGTCACTGACGAAACACCAAGCGGGAGCTCGATACCTGCTCACCTCCACGCCACGTTGGCCAGATTCCTCATTCCATTCGGCAAAGTCGATCGAGCAAATAGTCATGACTTGCTCCAAAAGCGCTTCCATGTCGTCGCCAATGCGCACTTTAGCGTACCCTCGCTGCTGGAACATGAATTTGACAGGAGCAGAACGCGCCCTTGGGTCGAGGATGAAGGGACCAACCCACTTCTCAAAGTGTACGGATGCGCACCTATACGAGACCAGAAGATCCTTGACATGCTTCACCGTGCGATTGACGTTATCCGACCGGCATTCTCTATGTGACTGCAGAGTTGGTTTGGGAACTACCTCCATACGGGTAAAATACTTACATTATGATGCCGATCGTACCGTTGTATATGGCTTCGAACAACATCGCTTGTCCATGGCCCTTGATTCGTTCGGCCTATAAGTCATGCCTGTCAGAGTGCCGCTGGGATCGTGTTCAGCCTGCGCCCATTACCCTCTGAAGTGCATTCTCGATGTTCTCTTTGGGAACGCCAGCTTCTTTCGCTCGCCGGAGAGCGACTGCCAATAGACCGTTCTCCTCTGGGCTCGTGGAACCACCCGCTGTGTGACAATATCAATGTATTAGTCCAAATGAAGCAGTTTTATGCGCCAGGACAGCCAAACCTTTCGCCGCAGACACAATCTCCTACAGACGAACAAGGATGAGTCCCGTGAAAAAAGAAACTCGTGTAGACAGTGCTTACACGGGCCGCCCTGCCGTAGATTTTGGACTTTTTGGCGTCCTCTAAGCCTTTGCGATGCTTGATTTTTGACCACTGGGAACACAATCAGTCTTGGAGACTCGGAGTAAGACCGACGTTCAGTACTTTGTTATGGCCGGCGAAACACGTCGGGGTCATCGAGAACGACCGCGACAGTGAAACATGTCTTTGAGTCTTTGATGGAACATGTCCAAACTGGACTCGAATCCCCCTCAGGAACATTGAGAATGGTGTCAGAACTAAGAGAACAAGGTGTTGGCGCTGCCAATTAATTCGTGGAAAACGTGCAGAAACATCATCGTAAGTTACAGTATATACGCTAGTCCTCGGAATATCCCACACCGACACCAAGGTCGACCATGTGATCTAGAATATACATATGTATCATATACTACCGCGTAAAACTAAGAGATTGAAACATCAACCTGCTTTATCGACGGTGTTTCATGTCGGGAAAGTTGTCGCTCCGAATTGCCTTCTACAGCCCGCAAGGCGGCAACCAAATCAAAGTGGAAGAACGGTGTTGCCTCCGTCAGAAGAGGCGTACTCTCTGATACCCATCGCCTCTCATGCGACAGAGGATATTGAGATATCTCGCGTGCTTCGACATCCGTTCGTGGGATTTCCGAGTGTGCCTTCCAGTCAGCTCCATGTCCGTCACCATAAGTGGCAAGAGGTGCGGTTTCGCTCGGTAGTTGAGGTGGTGTGCCAATGCCAAAGGCACCACCAATCAGTGCCCGCTGCATCCACGGGGAATGAATCGAGGCAAAATGAAACTAAACGACGTTTAATGAATGGCGCGGAACCGCAGAATAGAGTTATACTAACTTCTACGGGTCCGTTGGTCCACCGTTCGACTTCGTTGCGGGTATCAATCAGTGCTTGTATGGCTGTACTATCAATCTGGGACCTGATAATGTTATGAAGACGTCATGTTTGAATGAAAGGCGCCAAAGAGCTTACACTGCAGAGAAATCGAGGATGATCGCACGAAGCTTTGGCTTTGCCATATTCGCTTCTTGAGCTGCTTCGGCTCCACCGACAATAGGACCTGGGTCGTTCCAGGGACGATCCTGAAGTTTAATCGCACCGACATCGATGCCGCGGCGCATATGTTCCTTCACGTAGTCTACAATTGTAGAATTTGCAATTGAGCAGTTGGGGTACAGGTAGCTCTCCTCAAAGCGGTAGATGATAATGCCGGGTGCAGGCGGTTCTACCTTGACCCCAGGGTTGGTAACGCCGTCAGGACGAAGAGGGAGATAAACTTCGCGACTTTCCCCGGCATTTTGAGGGTCAGAAAGTGTGACTTTCCCGAGGAAATAACCACGAGGCTGGGCAACTCGGAGGAGTAACAGGACCAGCGAGGAAATGATCGAGGTATATATACCATTTTCTATGGTAGAGAAAACGGTGACCAAGACCGCCGCAAGCCAGATGAGGAACTCCAAAGGTGATACGCGCCAGTACGTATATACCTGAGCGGGCGGAGCAACGAGATCAGCGACAGCATGTATAATAACTGCTGAGAGAGCGGCGGTGGGGATCCAATAGAATGCTGGCGTAAGACCATACAGCGCAACAATGACCACGATAGCTGCTGCAATACCACTGGCAGGAGTGCGGACCCCCGACTTGTGTTGCAATGCCGAGCGTGAGAACGACCCAGTAGCAGGATAAGCATGGAATACGCTCCCGACGGTGTTTGTAACACCTATTGCAATCAGCTCTTGGTTAGGATTGATTTTGTAATTATTCACTCGGCCAAACGCTTGGGATGCATATTAGCACATTCCCTGAATACACTCGTTCAGACATACACTTTGCGATGGCGATGTGCTCCAGCAAGAGAATGATAGTGGCGACGGGAAGTTGGGGAGCGAGAGCTGTCACCAACTCCGAATCAATCGTAACGGGGCCAACATTCTGGAAACCCCTGGGGACCGTTTCGAGAATCTTGATCGGATATCCGTTTGCGGTTTTACGATCGCGGCAGTACAACCATGCTGCAATTGACAATACCAAAATGACAAACGCATTCCTAGCCACCATGACGAAGAAGAATATCCGACCTAACAAGAATTCGGGTCAGTCTTCGAGAATGCAACCCAGATATTTATCCCTTACCGCTCCGGGGAAAGCGCCGTTGGAGTTTAGTGCAAGTTATGCGAATGGCATAAAGTGCGACGAGGCCAGGTAAACCCCATGCAGCATCAAGAGCGGTTCTTGGTAAGCCTTTGAGTGTATTGATGATGACCTCATATGTGGCAGCTCTCGTACTATGGAGAAAAGGTATGGATACTGACAAGTGATTGAGGATCGATGACTCACTTGAAACCAGAAATACCCATCAACCCAGGAACTTGGCCAACGACGATGCTGATGGCTGAGCCTGTCATGAATCCACTCACTGCCGGTGCAGGAATGAACTCGACAAGCCATCCAATCCTGAGGAGCCCAATTGCGAGGACGATGAAACCACAGATGAATGCAAGTGTCGTCGCGATTTCTGGAGCCTGCCATTTTCCGGGAAATCCGGCATCGACTGCAGCGATGATTTGAGAAGTAGTGAGCGACATTACAGCAACTGGACCTATGGAGACATCCTTGGATGTGGCAAAGAACTGGAGGCAAAGAGTATTAGTCCACGTGGAACTTGGACTATTGAAGTCGAGTGCGTACACAGTATATCAAAGTTCCGACGAACGAAGAATATAAGCCATATTGAGGGGGAAGTGTTGCAAGCTGAATTGAAAGGGGCGTCAGTGCTGAAGAAGAGAGGCAAGCAGGGGGGGTATTTACCTGGGCATAAGACATTCCCTGGGGGACGAGTACAATACCGACGGTTAAACCGGCGATGAGATCCCCTGTCAGCCACCCGACATCTACAATGAACCAGCATGAATCCCATGGCACTTTGTACCGTTCTGATTCTGGACGTACTGTATCGGGTAATCCACCCGAGGATTGGGAACAGGCTCCTGAGATAATCGATTATCTAGACGTGCTGAATGTGAGCGCCCGAGTAGAGTCGGAAAAATAGTTGCACCGGGCAACTGACAGCTTGCTTGGGATCCTTGAGCCGGTCCTTGACGTAGGAAGTGGTGGATATGATCGCTACGCCGTCTTCGGGATAATCTATTACCTTCTTTCCAACGCGCTTCACAGTGGACGCCATGGCACGAGCAAAAGTAGGCGCCGAACAGCACGAGGGGGAAGCAAAGAGAACTGAGATGGGATGGTACTACCACTTATATGGTCTGCGACGGATCCATCGGATCCGTAAGGCAGACCCTGTTGAACCAACCGACGGTTATAGAATGTAGTTGAGCCACCGCCATGGGAGGAAAGCACGCCATTCCTGCCATTCCTGACGAGAGGTTGCGATAGTATCACTCCACCTGGCGACTTCTGTATCTGATGGAATGCGACGTTGCAGGTCAAACGGGTCGGGTTACTGTTTCAGAACTTGAGCCTCTCAGATCCAGAGATCCAACATTAGTACACACTCACCACGGTCACATCTGAAAGGAGCTGTTCATTGTTAGCCTTGACGGAACCGGGCGCACGCCGGGTCGCACACCCATCTCCGAAAACATATTCGGATGTCGAACTGGTATCCATGTTAGGACTCGGTCTTTGCACACGCATTATCGACCAATCATGGGTGCTTTGGATGGCAGACAGTAGACGCTCTGAATAACGAATCATTGATTGTTATGTGCTAGTGGTAGAAGAGAACACTTGCTTGATGCCTATATCGATGAGTGGACGGGTGGGGGGTTCGTCCCACGACCTGCCCCTCCCCGCGTATGTACTCGGTCTGTGTATTGGTGCCACGCGTGCCAGGTCTTTGTTTGCTCAACGCCAGTGCGTAGTATCGTGCTGAGCGCGCCCGTCATACCACTCCCGACCCTCGCATCCATTGTCTTTCTCTCTTTTTTTCTTCTCTTCTTCCTCTCTCCTGACGACTAATGACAACTCATCCAAAGGCTGTTCCTCTCGTCGCTCCTGGCCACACCCGCCCTGTCACCCATCTTTCTTTTTCCCCGATCCTCGATGACAACACCTACTTGCTAGTCTCCAGCTGCAAGGATGGCAATCCTATGCTCAGAGAGTGGACCGGAGATTGGATTGGCACCTTCCTCGGTCACAAAGGCGCCGTGTGGTGTACCAAACTCTCCCCAGACGGCTCAAGAGCTGTATCGGGCAGCGCCGATTTTACAGCGTGAGTGCTACGTGTTAAATATACCTGTAAGAAACCTCATGTCCAAGTCTCAACAGAAAGATCTGGGACACGTTTTCCGGAGACCCACTCCACTCTTTCCCCCACAATCACATCGTCCGAACAGTCGCGATTTCAAGGACTTCCTCCCACATACTAACCGGCGGACAAGAAAAGAAGGTCCGCATCTTCGATCTAGCCCGCCCAGATGCAGAAGCGGATCTCCTCGGTGATCCTGGTACGACACCACATGAGAAGACGGTAAAGAGCGTCGTCTGGGTCGGTGAACACACTGGTGTCTCGGCCGGTGAAGATGGAATCATAAAGTGTGCCCCTTCCTCAGACCTTTCTGCCACATTGTTCATAAGTCTTCAGATGGTGGGATCTACGGACCCGAAAGCTCACGACCTCACTTGCTTTCCCGAATCCCATCACGTCCATGGAATTTTCTGTACAGACAAGACGACTTGTTGTCGCGTCAGGAGAAACTGTAGCCTTTATACCTGCGTTGCCGAGCACGGCGCCGACTCACAGTCTGAACCTCCCATACTCACCATCGTCTGCTTCCGTTCATCCCATCCTGCAAGATCGCTTTGTCACAGGGAACCTCGGAGATGAATGGGTTCGAGTGCACGGCATGGATGGTGAAGAAAGGGAGGTTTTCAAAGGTCACCATGGTCCTGTGCATTGTGTCGAGTTCAGCCCGGATGGCGAAATGTATGCAAGTGGTAGTGGTACGTGTTTCCGTTGGCATGACATGCGACACCATCTGATGAATTCATGTAATCATCTGCACTTTTCAGAGGACGGTGAGACTATCTCCATATGTCTTTACAAAGCTGAACATCTGACAGGCACAATCCGGCTTTGGCAAACAACACCTGGGAAGTCCTATGGCCTGTGGCAGGGGCATCCCAACGGTGGTTAGAGGCGCAGGCTGCAGCAACACAGAAAGTGTCGGTATCATGTTATAGTGTAGTAACATTACACATTCGCCCTATTTCTACTCGATTGGTGGAGACTTGGCTGGTAGACGAACTGTAAGTTAATATCCGAGGGGTACTCAGCGCCGGCTGGCACACCTCACTGAGGCGACTGCCTAGGCTCTTCTAGTGTTACCTTGCGCGTGAACATACTTTTCGGAAACTCCGTATTCTCTGTGTTTCCATTTTCTCCGTGCGACTCAGGCAAACACGACAGGCTGCCACGATTGCTCCTTGTGCAGTAATGTTCCGTTGTTGGGTTCTGGCTCGGAACCGTCACTCACACACTTGGCCCATTTATTCAGTGTTTTAGGGCTCCGGGCCGCGGAGACCTGAAGGGTAGCTTTATGCATCGCCTGTCAGAAATATCCCGCGAAGCTATGTGCTTGACATGGAGACCGTGAGTGGGTAACCTGTCGCTGTCACTCCCAGATGAAATAAAGTTTCGCTCAGGGCCACCTCCGGGCGCGGAAGCATCTTTTCATCCCTGCCAGCACTATGTACTTGGACTGGATTGATTTGATGTCAATATCTTCTTCGCTCAGAGAACCAGATGATGAAACCGCACAAAAACCTCAATCGTTGTACTTCACACTCATTGTCTTATCGCATTGACTGTGAAGCGTCTCTGCCGAAAACGGGTCAAGAATCAACATCCACCGAGATATACATGACCCTGGTTCTCGGTGGCAGTCCAGCGTCATCGAAGTTCACAACAGTATGCTGTCAGGCCCGTTCAACCATTTGTTTTCAGCAGACTTTCTCATAATGCATAGTGTCGGGAGCAACAAAAGTAAATGCACTCTGAGATTTATGCATTATTAGAGTGCATTTTAGCTCATTGCCATGCACTATGAGAAAGTTTACTGTCCCAGACTAGTTGTGAAAGGTGCAAGTAGGTGTGTGCCGTATCTCACAGGCTTCCTCCCTGACTGGTGAATTCCAGGTTCTTCTCACTCGTGTGCCATGAGAGCGACGGAACTCCATGGACCGGCGCTGGTCACGTTATCGCCGCAAACATTATAAACCACCAGTTTCTGTCGGCTTCTCATTCCTCGGTCGACTCGGACCAGTACCAGTGTGTCTAGTTCCTACCCTAGTACGCACGGCTGTGGAGTAACGACTGTGCGGGAGTCCACGTGGGTCAAATGAAATGCCCTCCAGTATGGATTTTAAATATTCATTTCCGACCGCAGTTAGACCCTAGCTAGATGGGCCGGAACATCTTTGATCACCATCACCTTGCCTGACAAGGTTTCTAGGGCACATATAATTAACCGCGCGGGAAGGGACTTTGAGTGGAAAAGCTTTTCTGGGATGGAAGATCGCGACGACGACCATTATAGAAGAGTAAGAATAAGTATGCGGCCGGAAGCATAATTAACGATGATTACCACGCGCGGAACTAACAGCACATACATGATTGGATATACTGTACGATCGTGGGCTAGAAGTTAAACACATAGGCCAGGCCGCCTTTCCGGGTGGACATCTCTACTCTGAAACTTAATGATCCAGTAGTTCTGAGAGCATCAGGAAGAATTGGCAGTCCAACCAGCCTGAGCGTCCGAGTTTGAATGCGACTTGCTGTCCATTCCACGAGCTATCAGCGCACACGGCTCCAGAGTCCAGTATTATCGTGTCTGCGTTCCCATCATGGGCGTCACCCATGTTTAGACCCACCCGATGCTCAAAAAAAAAAACCAGAGAAGCCTTGCAAAAAGGAAGGCAAAATTATCTATGGCGAATCAGAAACGAGTTCAATGAAACAAAGTAATATGGACGAAGACGAGGACTTGCAACTGGGAACATGCATGGGGGGACGACGAACTCGCAATCGACGTTGATCCCGAGTCTGCTCTTTAGCCGCCTTCAGCACCAATCGATCATACTCAGATCGGAGACCCAACGAATCCTCATGCCACGGTACAACATGACTCCAATCGCAATGAATTGGGTCCATATATTCTCGGTCTCTTACAGATTCTCGGCCTGCAAGTTCGAATGAACATTCAACGAAGATGTGTCGATATCCGGGTATGCCTTCGCCAGTCCTCTGTCAGCACACCAAAGACACTGGGTCGATTAAAAGGAGCTGATTTCGTCAAAGTCTGCACTAGGTTTTGATGTCAATGTAAGTAATGTAGACTGCCTGATTATCGCTTAATAGTCAACGTCAAAGGACATCATCGCATTACCTTGGTTCTTTTGAAGCCAAAGATGTGAAAATGCTGCACGGCGACCACTTACCACGCGTCATGTGCCATTGGCATGCAGTTATCAATCGTGCCAACCGTTTCATCCGTCCTCTAGGTCGGATAGCTGGATAAGGTGGTCAGACGAAATCCACGATTGGAAATGCAAGCCGCACGCGAATTGTTCTTCCAGACACGTTATCGAATAGTCAATACATTTTCTGATCTCATTGAATAGCGCAATCCATGTCATGGGATCATTCCAAAACATCAAAATTGCGCGAGATGCAATCGTGTCTCCTATCTTGCTCCACGCAGGACATTGAGCAGTCGGACGAAACAACCCGCTCCATGTCTCAATTGTTAGCTTGCGTAACTTCCGAATCTGTGTTACATTATCGACGAGTTGACCGCCGAGAAAAATAAAGTGAATACAACGACAATGATTATTGCATCTCCTTGTTCCCGTTAAAGAATGACGTTGTAACTACCTATATATACTGGTACTATGCGTGGGTTAACATTGGTCAAAGTACGAACAAAATGTTCGATCGATGTGCGAAACTGAGCCAGATTAAACGATCACTGACACCCCACCACACGGACGATCCTATGTATGACTTGGATCACATTTCTGTCCACATCACCGGAAGACGGCAGTCCGCCAGCGGCAGACTGGGGCAACAGATCCCATATCCGAATCGTATAGTCATCCGAACAAGATGCAAACATCCGTTCGTTCCGTGGGTTCCATGCGACTGAATTGACGCTCCCCTTTCCATGACCCGGGAGGATCTCAAGAAGTACACCGGTATCCCGACGCCAGACATAAATATTACGGTCTAGGACAACTAGATGAGGTAAAGATCGGGGACAACAGCACCAAAACCGACCTTCACTTCCACTGACCACAAAGTTACCATCGGCACCTCCAAAGCAACTCCGGATGACGTGATGGCCCTGGCGCTGCCCAGTGAACTTGCGCGCGAGTCGACCCTCGTTCAAGTCCCACAGATATACCTCCTATCATACACCTGATCAGTAATTTACAAAGGGTCCAAATTTAAACGTTTCTTACATTAGGTGCATGGTTAAATAGTGCGAATTGGGAATCCTCGGAGATCTTCACGCTCGTGAGTTCACCGACCGTAGGAAGTGACCTAGCAGCCCCTTCTCGGTCAGCTGAATCTAACAAAGGCGCGATGCTCACTGATCAATAGCCTTGCTCTTTAGGTCATATACAATCATCCGATTGTCCGACTGTCGATCCCCTTCCATTTGAGCGCCGTTCCCATCGCTTGTGGGAGATGGTGTTGATTTTCCACTGGCACTTTCACTGGCATCCGTCGTTGTAGGCGGTATCGCCATATAGTCCATCCCAACCGTGACAAGCCGCATCATGTCTGGAGTGACAGCCATATCGGTGACACGAATGGGCACACCCGACCAATCGTCCCGAAGCTTCCCAGCCATGTCCTCGAAGAGAAGTGAGAGATATTCATACATGCTCCAGGGAATTGCACATACCCAAGAATATATTTTGCGATCCAAACTTGCCGACATGAAGCCCGAACCATCTGGTAACCACACGAGGGCCGATACGGTCTCTGAATGAGAGTCAAGAGTGTGCATGCACTTCCCAGTCTAGCACGACTCTGTACCGTTACTCCTTTTACGATAAGAGGAATGATCATTACCTTGGTATCCCAAAGTAAAATTGACTGGTCCGTAGAGGTGGCCAGGACCGAGTCGTCAGGCGACCACGCCAATGCGCCAACAGGGAAGGGGTGTTCCCTGAGAGTAAACTCTACCACACATTCACGAGAGGAAGGTTCAGCGTCCGACTATGAATGCGGTGTCAGCATTCATCTTCCTTGAGCGGTGAAACACTTGCCCCGATCCGCCAGATTATGGCAGACTTGTCTTTGCTTGCGCTAGCCAGGCGTAAGCCATCATGACTCCAGGCCACGTTCCACACTTCGTCCGTGTGTACATCAAGAACGGTGGTTGTGGCGAAAGTGATATCCTCTCTATCACGATGGTGATCAGAGAACGGCGAGAAAGAAGCAGTATTCATTGTCGTGTTGTGATTTAGGAGATGCTCTCTCTTGATTGAGTCAACAGAGCCGCAAGTCGCCTGGAAGGGACAAGGTCGGGCAGCATCACGGTGGAAACGAGATATAAAAGCTGTTGTGGCAGTTCGGAGGGCAATGTTCGCCGAGACGATGATGCCGTAGAAACTCATCCTCAGTGCTCACATCAAGGCACGACAAGCATGTGACGATTTAACCTGGGTATCCTTTGGTACTTACCTCTGCTCAGGATTTGTGCCAAGAGGAGCTGGTTCGTTACGTAGGGCCGCAGCGCAGCTGTCGTTTTTCGAGCCCGATAGAGATGCGGACCGTATCAGAATAGCTGTGTGAGAGTCGTCAAGTTCTGACTTCATCGTACCCAGCCTCCTTGTCCGCGGCAGTTAGATGCGAGACCGGCGGGCTATGCACGGCCCTATGTAGGATGGATTTGAATATGCGTTCCCTCCTCCGATTGGACCACTAGTAGGTGGAAACAGCACACCAAAGATCCGGTAGCTCTCATCAGCGTTAATTGGTGGCGGTCACGATGAAGTTGACGCTCGTGCAGATTATTGTATATTCTAGGATGACCGACTGAAACAACCACTTCCCGTCAGCCAGTCATGTTTCATCTGATTATAGTGAACTTAAAACAGCTCCCACTCACTGGGATGCATTTGCGGGCGCCTGAATCAATCGAACAAGGTTTCTAGGGCACTAGTTGCATGGGAACGAACTTGCAACGGAAATAATTGCCCTTTGGTTGAGAGAGACGACGCCGTCGCTTTTTGGTCCGGTAGATGTGAGGGGACAAATGCATCCGTTTCTTACTAAATAAAGCCGGATCCGAAAGTGGAGCCGACTGTAAGCGGCCACACATCTAGTACACTACTTGGACCTTCATTCTCATAATACACAAGGTAGTGAGTAAAACACGGCAAACAAGGATCTTGCGGCGGCCATTCCGAGTTTACTTATGGTGTACCCATGGTCGGATCGCTACGAATATCAAGGCTACACGTGATCGTGACGTTGGAGTTCGAAATCGCCCCTCTCAGGACTGCGCGAGCCAATGCGGGATTGATAATGGTCGGTCCGACTTTGCAGACAATTCAAGCTTGTTCGAGGTGGGGCTCGTCTCATGTGTCATATAGGATCCCTCGGTGAAAGCGCAAGCCTGTTGGAGTCTCAGGTTTACACGTTATCACTCATTCCTACGTATGTTTACATGGCGCGAGTAGTGTACGCTCCACTAGCACCCCTAACCGAGTCGTATGTTGGGCCCTGTGCAACAGAGGCTCGAATCCGTGCTTGATGAATGGGATAAGATAACCCAGATGATCGATAAATGGAACGGCAAGGAACCACAGTAGCTGCGATTGTTGAACGCGCGGATCACCCCACGGTCAGAGGAGGTCGTCCAAGGAATGAGTGATTCATACGGTGGACCCTTTATCCGATGGCCCTGCACGATTATCTTCATGATCTCCGCCGTATGTAAGTTTCCCGACCCCCTGTCATGTGCCTGGACAATGTGGGAATAATGTGGGTCAGGTGGGGAGGGAGTAGGGGTTAAGTAGCGATCGGTTTGATGAGCGATATCAGGATCTCTCTGCCCACTCTTGCACAGTCGATTCGCAATGGCATCCACGTAAGTGCTGTTGACGATTCGGTGAATGGGGATCTCAGAGTGTGGATATGTAGAAACGCACAGTCTGTTTCGCCTCTCGCGCCGTTGGGTATCGAGGCAGCGCTGAAGGCGAAGGAGGACAGCTCTGTCGTCCCTCGGGCCAAGATCTTTGACGAGTTTGCGCTCACGGATCGGGTTGGGCTCGTGTCAGGGGGGAATAGGGGACTTGGACTGGAGATGGCGATCGCACTCGCCGAGGCGGGTGCGCGGGTTGTTTACTGTTTCGATCTGCCAGAGGGGCCGTCTGAGGAGTTCAAGGCGTCTCGGGAGTATGTGAGTAAGCTGGGGAACGGATCGAGGCTGGAGTACATTAGTGCGGACGTGAGGAACCAGGAGGTGCTGTGGAAGAAGGCGGAAGAGATCGGGGACAAGGAGGAGCGATTTGACTTTTGCGTTGCAGCGGCGGGGATCTTGAAGGCGCACACGGATTGCCTGGAGTACCCTGGGGAGCAGTTCAAGGACGTAAGTGGATGCACGGGTTGGGCAAGGGAGCACTGATTGCTGGGGTGCAGGTGCTGGAGGTGAACACGACAGGGGTGCTGTTCACGGCGCAGGCAGCTGGGCGACAGATGGCACGATTTGGGCGCGGGGGGAGCATCATCCTGATTGCGTCGATGTCGGGGAGCATCACAAACAGGGTGAGCAGACACGACGAGGGGTGGAGCGAGACTGAGTCGGGGACAGGACCACGCGTGGGTGTCGTACAACACGTCCAAGTCTGCGGTGCTGCAGATGGGGCGGAGCATGGCCTGCGAGCTCGGGGCGCAGAACATCCGGGTGAACACGCTCTCGCCCGGACACATATACACGCAGTGAGTGGCTATGGTGTGGCTGTGCAGGTACTGATGGATCGGCCCAGGATGACGGCGGCGTACCTGGACGAGCAGCCGCAGCTGTTCGCCAAGTGGTCGGGGATGAACCCGCTTGGACGCCTTGGACGCCCCGACGAGCTGCGTGGTGTTGCGACGTGGCTCGCGTCGGATGCGTCGAGCTACTGCACGGGGAGCGAGTGCGTGTGTCTGCTTGTTCTGCTGCGCTGGCTGACCCGCAGCAGCATTCTGGTGAGCGGGGGGCACCATGCGTGGTAGTCACGTGTATGTAGTGACTGTGTGACATGCTTCTATAAATGGAATGATCACGATCGGCGCAGCAGTGACTGCGGAGGGAGGAAAACGAGCGGACGTCGACCATGGACAACAAGCGTCGCGACCCCGCGCAGCCCACAGACATCGCAGAGCGCATGATCGCATTCCAGCGCAAGAACGCCCAGTGAGTACACCCCCGCCCTGCCCCGCCCCCGCCCCCGCCCCCGCCTCACACCCCCACAGCGCGACCAGACGCACAGACCGTCCCCCCCGCAAGCCCGTCGCAGATCCAGACGACTTCTCCCGCCGTCTCAAGATCTCTCCACACCGTGCCCCACAGCAGCCGAAGCAGCAGCACAACAAGCTCTACAACCCCGACACCGACCCCATCCCCCTCCGCCGCACCCACGACCCAGAGTCCGTCTCCGATGCAACCAGCAGCTCCTACCTCCCCCGCAACCCCGCAACCCACCACCGCGATCCCCCCTCCAACCAGCGTCTCTTCGACCACCGCAAGGACGACCCCGTCCGCTTCTCCGTCCTCGCCAGGCCCTCCAGCGCCCCAAAGTCCACACCCGTCCAAAAGCCCCCCGCCGACCTTGTCTCCGCCTCCTCCGCCTCCTCCTACGCCCATTCCATGGCCTCCTCCTCCTTCACCCTCTCCTCGGGCACAACCGACAACTCCTCCGCCTCCTCCGCACTCTTCGACGGCAAGCCTCGCCAAGAGCCTGGAAACAACGCGTTCGCAGTCCAGCTCAAGAAGCTTTACCGCAGCATATCCGCCCTCGAGTCAAAAATAATCGCAGAAGACACAGACGACAACCCCGAAGACAGCTTCGTGCTCTTGCACGCCCGCGCTCGCGAGGTGTCCGACGAGGAACTCGAGCAGCAAAAGTGGATAAAACTCATATCCGATCATAAACGGTAAGCCCCCCCCTCCCTCCCCATCCCTCACCCTAATCGCTTCCCCTCCAGCCTGGCAGAGATGATGCACAATCTCATGGAGATATCCCTCGCCCCTTCCGTCCCCGCCTCCCTGCGTGTCATCCCCACAAAATACAACATCATCATCAGACTCTGGACCCACGCCTTCCACAAACTCCTCGAGGCCCTCCGCCGTGCCTCCTTTTCCTCCCCGCTCGCACTCGAGCACCTTCAGGATTTCATCTATTTTGCCTACACCTTCTACACAGGCCTTCTCGAGGAACCCAGCCTCAAGTCCTTCCGCCCAGGCTGGCTCGAAGCCCTCGGCGACCTCGCCCGCTACCGCATGGCCATCGCCGCCATGGTCACCAGCAACCAGCTTGCCGGCGCTGCCCTCACAGCAGACGCCATCTCTCTGGCCAACGCAGATTCCCCAAACGATATCGGTGACCCTCAGAAGAGCAAGTCCCAGATCAGTGTCAAGTCCTCTTCCGATCGACCTGCAGCACGAATCGACGACTCCCCCACGCCGAGCATCGGTATCGTCGCCGCCCGGATGATGGAAGTCGAACCCGAAAAGGAGCGCTGGCGGGGCATCGCCACCGAGTGGTACGCTCAAGGCATCACCGACACCCCCGGCGCAGGCAAACTCCACCACCATCTCGGCCTCCTCAGTCGCGAGGTCGAAAACGAGGAGCTACGGGCAATTTACCATTTCGTCAAAAGGTTCGTGCCTGTCTCGGTCTGCCCAACTGACGCTGACCACATCCGATCGTTAGCATGACCACCATCCACCCGTTCTCCATGTCACGCGAATCTATCCTGCCCGTATGGTCACCAACAGCGCAGTCCCGTCGCTCTCAACCAGACGCGACAGTTCCGGAACTGTTTGTCCTCCTCCATGGGATGCTCTTCACCAATATTCAACTCGATGACTTTGCTCCCACCGTCTCTCGTTTCCTCGAACGCCTTGAGATCGAGGGCGCTCAGGAGCGAGAGTGGATCATGATGGCGGTGACCAACATCGGCGCCATAATGGAATACGGTCGACCCGGTGGTGTCCTCCGCAAGTTGGGTGGTGCGGGCACCCGCGATGCCGCATCGTCAGCTCCCTTCCGCGTCTTTGCAAAGCGGAACATGCCTCCTCAACCCGAGGAAGACACGGAGGAGAGGCGAATGGATGTGGACGACGAAGCATCGAGACCCTCGCCTTTGCAAGCACACACCTCCCCGACATTGCCAGGCAGCCCGCTATCCCTTGAACTTTCCCCGGCATTCAAGTACGCAATGCAACTCGCATTTTCAATCCTTTCGTTCGTGCTGCGCAATCCGACGCGTAAAGCATCGCCTTTTGCAAAGCCCACTCTAAATCCCTATCTCACCGTATTCCTCACGTTCCTTGCCACCGTCAGCAAACACTCGGAAACACTCGCAATCCTGGAACGGTTTATTCCGTGGGAAGATTTAGCCGCATTCTTCACCTCGCTTCCGAGAAATATACATAGCACCCAGGGACTACATGTGCCCGCTCCCAGCGGTACGGAACGCTGGGTGATGCTCACAAGTGGCTGTGCTCCGCCCCTCCCAGAGGACTGGTGTATGCGAGGCATGGAATGGGTCGGTCGCAAGGTGTTCGAGCGTGGATACTGGAAGAGTGGGGAAGACCGCCGCGTGGAGATCGAAGTGTTGGACATCGAAGAAGGGGGTCAGTTGACTGACGGCATCATCGAAGATGGGGATGAAGACGAACACGGCAGTGAATCGAAGAACGAGACCGTGCAGCGGTGGACAAGGGTTGCCCGTAGTGCAGTCAACTTGGCCGGACTCGTCGACGGTTTCACGTGGGTGGAAGGGACGCGTGAGTGGAAAGTGGACGGCGTGCTGGAGGCAAAAGTGCGCAGATGGAGAGACGAGGACCGCCATGGACGTGAACAAGAGGAACTTCGACGTAGAGGTCGGAGGTGGACCGACGACGCGATGGATATGGACGTCGACGAGGCAGAGGTGGATGAATCTTCCGAAGAAGGTGAGGACGACGAAGAGGATTCGGAAGAGGTGAAGGCACTCAAGGTAAAAAAAAAAAACAATTCTCTCACCTGTCGTCGCCGTTGACTCAAATGCTTGCAGGCACGAAGGCGATATCTGCGATCCTTGCTCGCGTCCGCTCAACGACTACCCGCTTCCTCTCCGACACAGCGCTCGAAGAGGCAGTCACGCCAGCCTGTCGCATCCACTCCGACGCTGAACGTCGTTCCCGGTTACAGCGTTCTCGTGCTTGACACCAACATTATCTTGTCGTCATTGTCTATCGTTGCCTCCATCATCGAGTCGCTTCGATGGACCGTCGTCATCCCTGTTCCTGTCATCATGGAACTCGATGGACTTTCCTCCAACGCATCCCAGCTCGGCGAGGCCGCACAGGAGGCCGTCGCCTATATCACCTCTCGCATCCGATCGCACGCAATGTCGCTCAAGATCCAGACATCCAAGGGCAACTATCTCACGTCCCTCACCGTTCGAACCGAGCAAGTCGAGTTTTTCGGTGAAGAATCCTGGGATCGATGCATGGACGATCTCATCCTCAAGGCTGCCATCTGGCAAGAGGAGCACTGGATCGATCGATCTGCACTTCTCAAGGGCGCCGCAGCCCCGCGTGATACGAACGGTGCCGTCAAGGCCGTGCTTCTGAGCCTTGACCGCAATCGTAAGTCGTTTTCGTCACGTTTGTTTTTCTTACGTTTGACCCCATGGTCTCGCCCCCAGTACGGCTCAAGGCTCGCTCACGGCAGCTACCCGCAGCAGGCGAGAAAGACTTGGCTGCCATTCTCGCCTGTGGGACGTAACAAGGACGGACGCGGTCATATGGATTTACTGTCGTTATTCAATCTTTGATTCCTCCGTGATCCTGTTGGGGAACGCACAAAGATGCCGCGTGGTGGTGGAAGGTCGTTTCTGCTTGGATAGCTAAAATCTTACCCATGGCACGCCGAGAGGTGGTATTGTTGGCCAGTGTTGCAGACCACGACGGGGCTCAGAGATCTTCGTTATTGACACTCTTTGCATTCATACCCTCACCTTCATTGCATACCTTCTTCCGCGTTGTATTCTCTCCTTACTGTAACATGGTTTAACTTTATCGTTGTCTCGCCACGAACGGCAACGCAATTCCCTGTCTATAATACATGTCGTTTTGAAGTGTTCCGTATGGCAGAGTTGTGTCTACTCGTAAATCATAGATGCCTGTGTGAGCTTGTACTGGAGCGTTCCCTCAGGGAACCACCTAGGGAGCGAGATGAGTGGCTTGCGCCAACAGTGACAGTGAAAACACGTGCAATGCAATCTCCTTCTCGGCGTTCTCGACGGAATCGGAGCCATGGCAAATGTTGCGACCGACGGCTAGGGCGTAGTCACCACGGATCGTTCCTAAAGGAGACCCCGTTCAGCGGACACGAGAAAGACGGAGAACGACATACCGGGCTGGGAAGCGAGGGGGTTGGTAGCACCAAGCATCGCACGGCCCGTCTTGACCGCGTCGAGGCCCTCAAAGACCATGCAGAACACGGGACCGGTCTGCATGTACGTGATCAGGCCGGGGAAAAAGGGCTTTTCCTTGAGATCGGCGTAGTCTGCATGGTGGTGTGAGAGAGAGTGTGATGGGGAGACAAAAAGGGACAGGTACGTTGTTCGAGGTGGTTTTTGGAGGGGAGGGCGAGCTTGGCGGCGACGAGCTTGAAGCCGCGTTTCTCGAATCGGGTGAGGATCTCGCCGACGAGACCGCGGTCGACGCCGTCGGGCTGTTCGACGGTTTCGGTGGATCCGTTGGATAGGACGAGGAGTGTACGATACCTTGACCATGATGTAGGTGCGTTCATGGACGTTGACGACTGGCATGACTGCGATCGCGATGGTATCTTGCAGAAAGATGTGATCTTATCAGTAAATTATATATTTATCCTCAACACAAACAAGGACAAACTTTGTTTCCGAGTAGTCCCGGCTACGCGACTTTGAGCAAGACGACACTCGGAGAAAAACACAATGAACGCGCTCGGGCCATCTCTCGCACCTTACGTGCGCTCGTCCCGCTCGCTCAAGAGGCTCGTCACCCCCGTCGCCCACTGGTATGCCGACCTGATGGGCTACCGTCAGATGGGCCTCAAGTACGACGACCTCCGTGCGTGCTTTCGTTTTCGTTTGTCTGTTTCGTGCGCCTCTGACGCGGACGAGCAGAAATGGAGGAACTACCTGAAGTCCAGAGGGTGCGTCGCGCTTGCATCGGCGGACTTGCTTGACCGCGAATTCTTATAGGCTTTGGGACGTCTGACGCCCCGCGAAGCGTACGACCGTGCATACCGCATGAAGGTGTCGCTGCACGCGAGCACCGTCCACAAGGATTTGCCAAAGGAACAGTGGCTCTCGGCCAAAGATGTATGCACAACGGTGTCCGCTCTGGTGCTGCCTCTGATGCCTCGTCTGACAGGACGTCCGCTACCTCAAGCCACATATAGAGTCTGTCATCAAGGAGGACGAGGAGAGGGCTGCATGGGACAATATGACAGTCCACCGAAAATAGACTTGTTCACTCGATGTAGACACCCCCACTATCGTTATCCATGCGTAATGCTTCACTGCACGCTGCATTCAAGTCTTGTCATTCCCAATCCGTAATTACAGGCGCTACTACTACACTGAATCAACTTCATCGCACATTCAAAAGTCTAGCTATTCTACAAAGCCTTTTCGAGAGGAGAAACAACTTTTTTACCCTTGTAGTAGCTGATCACTTTCTTGCCGACAGTAGCAATGTCTGCAGTCGGGAGAGTCAGTCCAAGTCACATATGCAAGTGAGCGTACGAACTTTCGCCGGTGATGCCAAATTTCTCATAGACCTTCTTGTACGGTCCTGACGCTCCCCATGCTGGTAAGCCATGTTGCTGCAAACGGTCATCAACATAACCATGACCTCACACACACTCGACACTTGCCTCATGGCTGTACTTTTGCCATCCGAGGGTCGACAATGCCTCCAAGGACAAGATCGGAGCTCCGCTCCTCAGGACACTCAGCCTGTATGCTTTGTCCTGCTTGTCGAATACAGACCAGCATGGCAGGCTCACAACACGAACTTCGAAGCCTTCGTTCTTGAGCTTGCTTGCGGCCTCCAATGCGATTGGAACCTCGCTTCCGCTGCTAACAATGGTCAAGTCATCCTTGCCGTCAACCTCATAGAGCACGTATCCACCGCGTGCAGCGCGTTCAATCGTGGATCCCTCGAGGTTGGGAAGATTCTGGCGAGAAAGTGAGAGGATCGAAGGGGTCCCCCTGCTCTGGATCGCAACCATGTACGATGCAGAAGTCTCATTGCCGTCTGCGGGGCGCCAGAAGTCGAGATTTGGGAGGGCACGGAAGTGGGCAGCAGTCTCAACGGGTTGGTGAGTAGGACCGTCTTCACCGAGACCAATGGAATCATGAGTTGCTATGGTGGATAGATGGGTCAGAAGACACATGAAAACCAAGCGCGGAATACCACATACCAACCCAGATTACCTGGTGCCCGCTGAGAGCTGATAACCTCACAGCACCAGCAGCGTACGACACAAAGTTCTGCTCCCGAATGAAGCACAAGTATATCTAGTTCGGAATCGCACGTACCAAGAAAGTCCCGACGAAGGGTACAATACCGCCGTACGCCACAAGACCGTTTGCAATCGCACCCATAGCATGCTCACGGACACCAAAGCGGATGTAGGTTCCCGAGTAACTTCCCAGGCCGGTGCTAGGGGGCTGGAAGTCGACGGTTCCCTTGGCCTTGGTCAAGTTACTGCCGGTCAGATCTGCCGAACCTCCCACGAGCTCTGGAAGCTTGGGTGTCAAAGCAGTCAAAACAATTTCAGAGTACTTCCTGGAGGCCTGCGCGGCGTCGCTGGGCTTGTAGACTGGCAGTGAATGCTCCCATCCTTCCGGGAGCTTTCCGGCAATACGACGCGTGAGCTCAGCGTGCTCCTTTGGGTAAGCCTTGCCATACTTGGCGAGCAAGGTCGTCCAAGCTGCCTCAAGCTCGGCCCCCCGGCGGGCGGCTGCCTGGTATGTCGTGTATGTCTCATCGGGAATGTGGAACGTCTTGTCCGGTGGGAAGTTGAATTTGCTCTTGAGAGATTGAATATCATCGGCCTTGAGGGCTGTGTGAGAGATCAGATTGGGCCGAGAGGGACGATGCAGTGATGCAACCACGCACGAGAACCATGGACACCATGAGTACCCTGTTGCTTAGAACCATACCCAATCGTCGTTCGGAGCCGGATAAGGGTGGGCTTGGACTTCTCGCGGCGAGAGGCTGCGATCGCGTTGTTTATTCCGTCCAGGTCGCTACCGTGATTGGTTGGCCAAAGAATGCAGACACTGTAGTCACACATTACCTGTCACCGTCTCCAACAGGAAGGACCTGCCAGCCATATGACAAAAACCGCTGGTCGACATCTTCAGTAAATGCGACAGCAGTATCGCCATCGATGGAAATATCTGCTCAAAAGGGGAGTACAAGGCGGTAGCGGGTTACAACGCATCCAAACTCACGGTTGTCGTCGTAGATCTGAGGATGCTTGTGAGCATTGTGAAGGTGTCTCACGAACGTGAGATGTACGCACAACGATGAGGTTGCCCAACTGCAAGTGACCAGCGAGAGATGCGGCCTCGCACGCGACACCTTCCATGAGACAGCCATCTCCAGTGAAAACTAATGACGCAAATATCAACACATCGTCGAGATGACGTGTAAATGGTGCCCACCATAGGTATAGTTATTTATAAGATCAAAGTCCTTGCGGTTATACAAAGCGCTGAGATGAGCCTGAGCCATGGCAAGGCCGACACCGTTTGCGAAACCTTGACCAAGGGGACCAGTGGTGACTTCGATGCCTATATACAAATACTGTCAGAATGCGAGATAGGAGGTTCGGGACAGGTTTGTGCTACCATCAGTGTGGTTTGCCTCTGGGTGGCCAGGGGTTAACGAATCGATTTGTCTGAATGCCTTGAGATCATCTAGGGACAGTTTATATCCAAGAAGGTGTAACAGAATGTATTGTAAAGCGCAACTGCGTTCAATGGTGGGTAAGGATCGTGGTACACACCGATCTATAACAACAATCCACTTACGCGTGTCTAGAATGATGATCAGTCACTGATGGAACAAACGAGAGGAAACTTACCCATTGGAGAGCACGAAGCGATCACGGTTGAACCACTTGGGATTACTGGGATTCGCGTTGAAGAATCTATGCCCTTATGAGTAGGAGCGGGAAATGATTGGGAAGCAGCGGTTACCTCGTGAAAAGTACGTGAGCGGCGGGGGCCATGCCCATGGGTGCACCTGGTAGGTGAATCGTTGTTAGAGAATGACACCGGGGACTCGCCGGGATGGATGACGCTCACCGGGGTGTCCAGAGTTGGCTTTGCCGACGACGTCTGCGGCGAGAGTGCGGATAGTCGCGATGCCGGTCGCATCTGTGGGACTGAAGAGGGCCATGGGTGGTGATGGAGGGAGATAACAAAGATGAACGAGTGCCACGATTCAGCCTTGGCCAGTTAAATACATAAACGGGACTCTCATCTAATTTTCAGTGATCCGCTCATAAATTCTCACTCACACAGTCTCCATCCGTTTCGTTTACCACATGCACCCACAGCTTTCCGACAAGCGCAATGGTGAGTTTTGCCAGGCCCGGGCAGTCCCAGATTCATCCTGACCATCCCATAGTCTGTCGAGATTTCATCGAGGCTCTCAATCTCTGCCACACAAGTAACTGGAAACGCCTAACTGGTGGATGCAACGAGCAAAAGTCTGCCCTCATCCAGTGTCTCCGCAAAGAGGTGAGTACCCGAGTCGCACTTACATCCAGGTCATCTTGACGGTTTGCACAGAGCCGTGAGCGCTCGAGTCGCAATCGCGCAGCGGCCAAAGAACGGCGGCTCAAGACCGAACAAGTATGGAAAGAACTCCATGAAGACGATTAGTTCACCCCCGGGGGCGCAACTACCTGACTCCCCCAGGTCAAACGTCCACCACACGACCCATTCCTGTCCTTGCGCCTTATCGAGGTACGGTTTGGCCATCTCGTATCTTACACTGGTCAGAGTGGTATTTAACCTTGAATGATGTTGTTCGTTAAATGCACCCTCTCTCACTCTTCACACGGCGAACGTCCCAATGAAATTTCCAGTTCGACAACACCCTGCATAGCTACCCTCTTTCTGTCCATTTCGATGAAAGCAAAACAAGTGATCATTCCTCGTCGCTTCAACATGAGCCATGTGTGTCTGCTCCTCCTGTCGATGAGGGTAGTTGTCTCTGCTTGTAGCCTCATCACGTATGAGCTCATTCCCATCTCTTCTCACGACTGTACCAACTGCCATGTTACTGAGGGATACGCAACCACTGGTATGACTATTCCTCAGCAATTAAAACGCTATCTTTTCTCAGGTCGTTATTCAAGGATCTAAGATTCGCGCTGCTATTCCGCGACTCCGACACGACATTCCCTTTACTCCTTTCTTCGTACTGATGTATGCGTCGTCACCCAATATCTCCAGAGGCTGGATTGGGCCGTTTTTGTGATATCGGTGGTCCTCTGAGCAGCCTATGCGTTGCTATGATTCCGAATGTCATTAGCATGCTAGAGATTTGGCCAGAGACCAACTCGCTCGCTCCGTGTGCAGTCTTCCCTCTCATCAATGGTCTTGGAAATGGTGGCTTCTTTGCTACTATACCTGCTGTCGTAGCGCACGTCTACGATTCAAACATGAGGGTCGCGTTCGCGATGGTCGTCACTTTGAGGGCGGTCGGATACACTACGGTGCATATTGCGCGAACGTCTCAATCCACACGGCCTAACGACTCCTGTTGATATGGCGCGCCCAGAGCCAGTTGGATTTTCGAGCCATACGGCGAAAGCGACGCAGGTCAAACAGCATACCGACCTGTTGAATGTTCCACGTTTCTGGGCAGCCTCCTGTTTGTCCTGTAGGTGCTCAGCATCTTTTTTAGCAGGTGCTTTTTGCTTTTTGCCCGATCCCCATGGATCGTCGTCTTGATGTGTTTACTCGTGCAGTTTAACAAATGTTCCGTGTTAACGCGTAAGTATTCGGTCTCCTGTAAGTGTTCTGTTGTATCGTTGTTCGACGAGTCACTCCGTAGCAGAAGTACATCATATAAAGAATGCATAATGGTGAATTTACAGTACTTCGAAGTATATAAAAAGAGGGCGAACAAGAAATTCAGAAGTCGCATTCCGCCACGGCGTTATCTATGTGTGATCCGACCTTTGCCTCGAAGGGGAAAACAGTCCACCGACAACGCTTGACATCGTTTCGGCAATCTGGCGCTGTTGCATCTGGGTATGCTTGACGAGGAACAACCGAACATTGGTAGAGTTCCAGATTCCTAGAGGTGACATCCCATGCACGTAGACCTCTCCCCAGATCAGCGAAGTGAGCCAGACGATGGAAGCATCCGACCACTAGTGGAACAATTAGCAATACAGAGATTGCGTAGATAACGTACAGACCATAAATCTCCGAGGATGCACTTGGGGCATCGGTGGAAGGACGTCTACAAGTGTCACGCTCTGCAGGAAATCTGTGATAGCACCGGCAGTATTTGCCTTTTGACGACCCGCTTGTAGATTTTGGACTTTGGGAAGGAGCTCTGAAGTGACCAGCATCACGGTGTCGAGAGGGAGGCTATACGGCCGTTAACTTGGGAAGCAACTGTTAAGGAGACGAAACGCTCACCCTTGTTGCCAGGAAGTTATCTGGCGCGGATGTATTAGCACCGATTATGTATTACCACGAATAGACTTACCCATTCCTGAGTGGGTACGAAGCCGTTCCGTCCAATCCCAGCACTTGCAATTCTCTCTGCACTGCTATTTGCGTCCAGCGAGACCGACCTCCTTTCCCTCATTTTCCCCCTGGCCTTCTCAGAAGTCGGAGTGCCAGGAGGGCTCTCGGAGCTCGGCGAAACGATTGGACGTGAGACAGTGGATCCTTCTTCGTCCTCCATATTTGGATCATGCGACGACTCTGCTTCCCGATCCAGGGCACCATCCTGTTGCTGCAACAATCGAACCTTCTCTACGTGCGGATCTCCACTCTCAAGGTCGTCTTCTTGGCGACCAAGCCCTTTCCTGTTGGGCTCGAGTTGGGCAGCTTGTTCCTCTCTGGCAAGCTCGACACGCTTGATCTCGCGCAGTGCTCGAGCCAGAGTGAACGTGCCAAGTTCTTGGAATATTTTGTGTGCAGTGAGGATCCCATACAACAAATTAGGGTTGTCGGATAGATGATGGAATATCACTGAGTTAAACACCT
This sequence comes from Exsudoporus frostii, assembly GCA_038089735.1. Lineage (NCBI taxonomy): Eukaryota > Fungi > Basidiomycota > Agaricomycetes > Boletales > Boletaceae > Exsudoporus > Exsudoporus frostii. Next base: position 166,063 of record JBBPLK010000013.1, read on the forward strand.
CAAGCCTAAAGACATTAGTGAGCATCCTCAATGAGATCAACATAGATACTCACATAAAAAAGAGCAGCCTAGGGTGACTCTCGTCAGAAAGGAGAAAACGTGGGTTTGAAAATGATTTGAACATCTGAATAAGCCGTGTGGACGAGATAACCGAGAGGTTCTTAAAGTACGGCGCGGCATTCGACAGAGCAATGATAAGAGCAGGGTATAACGAATTGAGCGTTCCAGATGTTGTGGCGATCATCGAATATATTGCCTAAATTGCGTTTAGCGGCTGCAATCAACTCTCGACGTATTGATGCGGTGACCCACCGTAATCATGAAATCGGCAGCTGTTCCGGGCGTTGCCCATTTCGCAGGTATGGATACCCTGATAGGGGTCGAAAGCTTATTGCCGAACGCAGGTTCGGCTGACAAGGTCTGGATGATATAAGTCAATGCACGACAGAGACCATGTTGTTCTAGACAGCAGTGAACAAGAGTCCAGCGTGACGATAATTTTCTCATAGACGTACGAGGTTTGTCCTTGATATCTAAACCATAACACAGAAGGTACGCCAATATGTCCGTTGCTTTATCAGAGTCCAAAAGGTATGCACGGAATTTCTGAAAGTGATGGATTGAGCAAGTGAAAGTAAGGTTCGAGGATAACACGAATCTGACCTTGTTTAACTCGATTATTTTCCAAAATAAGATGACTAGGAGCAGTGAGCATTCCACACTTGTGATTGAACAAACCACATACTGGTTTCCGGCACGTACGGTATGGACTTTCTAGAACCCGGAAGTAAGTTGTTCGCGATGGCGAGTTGTTGTTCCAGAGTATTCGTGATGCCATCTAATATGAAAGCAAAGTCTTGTGTACGATGCTTGATGAGAGTTAGCCCACTTCCCACGTATTGTTACAATGACTTGCCAACTTGGCCAAGAAATACCGAAATGCATTTGTTTTACTCGTCGGTGCGGAAGTCATGGTCTCTCCGACTCCTGCTGAAGCGTCGCGGGCGGGGCCACTCTGAAAGTCAAGCAGAACACAAAGGACTTGCAGACACATGCCCACGAGAGCAGTTCTAGCGTCCTCCCCTTTAAAAACAAGGTGATTATACGGAACTTTGCCTGCCATGCTTGCGATGGTGACATTCGTCGTTTTCGAGGAGTTTACGACTGTGTTGAGCAAGGAGCACAACAACGTCAATACATCCCGGCGAGGAGTTCTCCGGACCACGTGAAGAGTGTAGAAAGATGGTTTACTGAATAACGACCCAGGAGAAACATACATTTGACGCGATAATAGCACGAGGAGCAGGCGCAAAACCTCGGTTTTATTTGAATCGTATTGAGTACTCGGGCCCGGATCGGTGGTGGTACCGACACCTTTTTCCCTGTGGTCAAGTCGTCACGGGCTGAGTGATTGCAGAAACTCGACGAGCGCACCAAATAACATAATTGATCTTGTAATGGTCGACTTGTATTTTGGTAGGCAGGGTAAACCCACAACAAAATAGAAGGTCGTTAATACAACTAAACAGTTTTTCGCCGAGAGATGGCAAAAGTATTTTCTCTGGCCGTGGTTTAGATCCCGAACCTTGGGAGGTCGACTTGTTTGCATCGTCATGTTCGCTTCCGTTGTCGTCGTCGTCGTCTTCGATCACGAACTGGGGTGCTTCTTCAGCGTGAGGTTGATTCTCGTTGTCTGCTTCTATTTTTTTCCACAATACATCCAGCTCGAATGCATTCGATTCACCCTCGACTTCGAAGATGACGGGAAGTGCTCTTTGGAGGACACGGATAGCATTCAAAACCTCTTTCGTGGTATTTCGTTCCGTTGTGACAGATTTAATGAGGGATGTCGCATATGAAGCCACGGAGACACCGATTGGGGAGGGAAACGTGTGGTCAGAGACCAGATTAAATAGCCGTGATGTGAGAACCCGTATCAATGTAGCGACGTTTTCAGGTGCGTCCAACATCGCACGACGAACTAATCATGATATGAGTGTTGTGCCATGTGGAGTGTACGGTGTCTACGTACTGTCGTGCGGCGAAATGAGCGAGAACACATCTGATGGTGTGTCGAACAAGACGAAGTACTGTAAACGTTGAGTGAAGCACCCAGGTAGAGTGCACGAGAAGATGACGAACCTGATCCCAGTAGCTATCATTCTCGGCAATGTTCTATGTCATAGTGACGAATATGATTGGCACGTCATCAACCTGAACTGTAGACAGACGTACCCTGGTGGATATTAGCTTGGAGATTCCCCCAGGACGACTGCGGAATGCTAGTTTGGCTTCGTCCGACAGAAGACCCAAAGGCGCGGTGAGCTTCTGAGGAAGGTTTGCAAACATGGAGGAAAGGGTTGAAGTTGTGCGTGGAGTAGAAACGGGAGTGTCGCAGGGTATTTCTCACAGGGAGTGATCCAGCAACAAATACAATTTCTGATGGTACAATTTACATATGGTTACCACATCCCCATCAAAATTCAATTATGACCTCCTGCTGGCCCTTGTACACCTCGACGCCGATGACATTGCCAAGGGTCGTCCCACCAATCAAGCGTTGGATAGCCGGATATTCACCATGCAAAACTACGGAAGAGATAATGGCGGAATTATCTATGACACGCACTGTAATGCCACCCGACGACCTTGCCACGTGGACACTGTCGACGACCGTTCCACTGGTAGGGCAGAGCGCGACAGTGGATTCGGTCCCTTCCGCATACTCGTAAAGATGGATCTCGACATCCCGGTTAAGTGTGTAATCGGGACGACCTTTTCCCGCTGCACCGAAACACAACACACTGTTTGGCCTGATCCAAACTGGTATTTCGTCAAGTGGAACCTTCTCGTGAACCCACGCTGGGCCAAGAATGATGTGTTGTGGATGGAACAATGAAGTCCAGCGACCAGCAGGGATGTAATATTCTGTCTCCTCCTCTTCGGGCACAAACACGGGAGCAACGAGCAACGAAGGCCCGAGCATATACTGTCGGTCAAGGTAGTGGGTTGTCCTGTCATCTAAGAACTCGAGGAACATAGCGCGCGGTAATGGATGTCCATTAACGTGCGCATTAACGGCCTGGGACAAAGTCGTTTGTAAAGCAAAATTCATCGACATGAAAGGCAGCTCACATGGGTGTAGATATATGGCATGAGACGATACTTGGCATCGAGCAATTTCGACATGCTTTTTGCAGCATCTTCGCCATATTGCCAGGGCACGCGGTAGGAGGATGATCCGTGTAACCTCGAGTGAGAAGAAAAGACTCCAAAGGCGACCCAACGTTGGTAGATCTCTGGTGGCGGGTGTCCCTAGAAGCTGCGATGAAGTATCATGCTGTTCTTTGCATCGAATCACGCACCTCGAATCCTCCAATGTCATGAGAAGCGAATCCAAAACCAGATAATGTCAAGCTCAGTGCTCCGCGTAAGGCCTCAGCCATGGCCTCAAACGTAGATTCGCAGTCGCCACCCCAATGCTGACAGGGAAGTGAGTGTTTTTTGAACAAGCCTGAGGAAGACACGATGGCATACCACAGGGAATCTGTCGAAAGGTATCAGTACTCCGCAGACGTCAGAGTCATTATCCCATCACCTTTGACCACCGGCCGCTGAAGCTCTAGCGAACACCACGGCCTCGCCTCTCCCGAATCTCTTCTCGAGTAGCTTAAATACTAGCTCGTTGTATGCGACTGCATATGCATTGTGCATCCTCATCGGATCTGAGCCGTCATGATATTTAATGTTAGCGTGTGGAATGCGTTCTCCGAAATCCGTCTGAAGTAACGTTAGCCATGCATCCAAGGAAAAGGAAACAAATAGACCTTGAATGTATCTACCCCAATATCAAGTAGAGTTGATAGCTTTTCGGTGTACCATTGGCATGCCTCTGGATTTGTGACATCCAGGATTGCAAGCCCAGGCTGCCAGAGGTCCCACTGCCAAGGACTCCCATCTGTTCTTTTGATGAAGTAACCTCCTTTCACACCCTCTTCAAATATCGGAGAAAGCTGGGAGATGTAAGGATTGACTAGCAGATGATCAGCTGCTGGAATGAAGTGTGCAGAGCCGTCACTTACTCCAGACGCAAATCTTGACGTTGAACTTCCGCTTGATGTCAGAGAGGTATGCCTCAGGGTCAGGGAAGTTATTGGGATCAAAAGTGAAGGAACACCTGGAACGAAATTGACAGACTCTGGGGGTCCGGAAGCGAAGACTAGCGAAGACTTACCACTCGTATTGCTTCATCCAAAAACAGTCCAGGTGGAAAACACGAACAGGACAGTTGCGATCTTGCATACCTTGCAAGAAGCCTGCCACAGTCTCGCCAGAATATGAAGTCAAGAACGACGTGGACAACCAAAGACCGAAGGTCCAAGATGGGAGTAATCTAAAGCGGGAAGGCTGAGTTGTGTTGGGCTAACCGCCAGCAGGATGCTTACGCAGGCCGCCCGGTCATGCGAGTATATCGCTCGAGGATCTGGACAAGTCGTTAGCCAAAAAAGATGTAAACAAGTCTCGTCTGAAAAACTGACGTCCAGAGGTTTCTCGCCGTAAATTAAGAAGTATTCCAAAGACTCTGCAGCAACGCTGACGCCAACTCTGCTTACTTTCTCACTGCCCACCTCTACTTCAACCTCGCCCGAATGGTTAATAAATACACCGTAATTCCGGTTAGTGATGTAGAACGGGACACATTTATAAGCTTGTTCGCTTGAGGTGCCACCATCCCTGTTCCACACACTAACAGCTCGACCTACCCCAGTTGAGTCCAAAACTCAGATGAGGAGAAGTGGCACCTACCATTCTTAACGAATGCCCCAAATTGTTCACCGAGGCCATAGATAAGTTCCCCCGGTGAAATATTGAGCTCAGAGTGAACGTAGCGAACGCTTTCAGGTGGGTGTGCTGGGTGAGGATTTGAGCTCGGATCGAGTGCCAGGCAAGAGCTGTTCGCAGCCGTGCCAGATGTCCATTTGTATGGAACATCAAATACTCCCTGATGTTTCAAGCCCGCAGCGGTCAGAGCTCGGCGTGAATCTTTGAACGTGATGGTGTATGGATTTTCGGTGATCTCGGCCGTGAGCCCAGCCGTCGACAGGATTGTAGCGGTCTCTGACTTGGATAGCGAGACGTCCGGGATGGGGGGGACATCAGGAAATAGGGGAATGGCAGGCAACTCATCGCGGTGCTTGAAGTGATCGATACGAACGCCAATAACGCCTTGAGTTGGCGAGTAAACCTTGACGTTCAGGACTGGCCCTGCGTGAAACATGAAGTGGTGTCTCTGGTTTCGGTTAAGAGATGACGCACCTCCGAGAGTATCTCCTCTGTGCCTGATGGGCCGCGTAGCTACCTGAAGGAAGACAGCATCTGATCCAGACTTCAAATCCGTAACCTGTAGACCATAATGCGCTTTGACACCATGCTTGAGTAACCAAAAGCCGTCGTTGAACTTCATCGAAAATGAATCAAGAGACGACAATCACGATGATCACGATGATCAGCCCCAGCAGGCTTTAAAGAAAATGATGCCGTGCAGTTCGAAGCCATCGTATGACTTGCGCGATGCTTCGTGCGCAAAACGGACCGCAGAACGGGCCGAGTTACCTCGGCAGATTACCATGATTCCCCGGGCCGGCAGTTCCGGCGGGGATTCATCTACTAGTTGGTCTGCTGAGTGTCAGACTCCAAGTTGAATTCCAACGAGTACTAGGTAGTACAAGGAGAAAGATACGTGCAGCTGCGATATGAGCGCTGAGATCGTTCCCTCGACTGGTATCTGGATAGAAACACCTTTGATCTACTCAAGTCATATATCCGATCGTCTGGGATGCGCAGCTTATCTGAAACTTGAGGTGAGGGTAACGTATACTTGACCCGGAATTCCGTGAAGCTCACCTCAATTCCACCTTCATGGAAATCGGGTCGAAACTCTTTCACAGAACCTCCAGCCGTCTCAGTCGTTCAAGTATCGTGGTATCTCACTCCGACTCCAAGAGTCGAAAGCACAGAATGGTCCTGGTTTGCATGTTTTCATCGCGTCAAGTGGAAATGCTGGCCTCGCTGCCGCAGTCGCTGCGCGGACACTTGGAGTCAGATGTACTGTCTATCTCCCCGTTGTTGTAGCAAAGGACACGCAGGACATGCTTCGAAAACAAGGCGTAAATGTGGTCTTGATTGGCCAAATCTATGCCGACGCGTTAAAGGCCATGTACCAAGATGCCGAAAGGGATCCTCATGCGTGCGTTGGTCATGTCATCCACTGGTACGGACAACTCGGTTGACCAGGTCTTTGTCTAGCATCGTGCTTTCTTCGTATGATGACCCAGTTCTTTGGAGAGGTCATTCCTCGATGGTGAAAGAGATGAAAAACCAGCTACATCACCCACCAGACGCAATATTCTGCTCAGTCGGCGGTGGAGGCCTAATCGGAGGCATACTCCTCGGGTGCCAATCCGTCGTATGGGATAACGGTTCGTCCGCGAGACATTCCATCAACGGTGCAAGAATTCAATTAGATTTGCAGTCCCAATCGTCGCCCTAGAGACACATGGGTCCAACTGTTTCTACCACGCAGGCTCACTCAATACACAAGGATTCGGTTCGAAAATACCGTCCCTTCCAACTAACATACCACCCGAGGCACCTTATACAGTACAGATAAGCGAGGAATACCAAGTTGCGGTTCCTTATATGCATGCGTTGACCTCGCGCGCCGCTTCATTAGGAGCGACTTCGCCTGCACCTGGGGTAGTGCACATGGCTTTGAATCATGCTGGGGGAGTAAAATGTGTATGTATACCCGATGAATTGGCAATGTTCGCAGCGCGAGGATTTGCAGGTGAGCGATTTGGATGATCATTTGAACCCACTCTCACTGGCTGATGTAGATGAACACAAGTTTCTACTCGAGCTCGCCTGTTCGACAACCATGGCTCCTGCATACAGCCATGAGTTGTTCTGGCGTATCTTGGACCCAATGTCAGAGCTTTCTGCCGAAGAAAAGCAGAGGAAGAAAGTCATCTTCGTTGTTTGTGGTGGCGTAAAAGTTACATCCGATGAACTCTT
>JBBPLK010000013.1:175143-221987 GCA_038089735.1 Exsudoporus frostii
CATACAGAGAACGACATTCACCCATTTAGTTCACGCATTGTTCTACCACCTAGCATGGTTTGGCGTATGTACCCGAAGGCTGTGATCCGGAGTCGTGATCCAATCGACCAACGTTGGTCTTGCCTTTGCCCATGATATCGAGTGCATGTGTTGACGAGGCACGATCGGTAAGGTCTTCAGTCACCTCAACCTAAGAGAGTTTTAGGTCAGTAGCGCCAGTTTGATTCGCAGGTACACTCACGATGTCGGTCAGAAGACGATCAACGAGCTATCTCAAATAATAAGTATCATCCCTGAAGCATAACAAAAAAAAACTTGCCGCCTCCGTGCAGGTTTCCCTAACAACCACTCGCAAGATCTGGACACTCTCCAAGTTCGGGGGAAGCTCGTAATTAGGCACAATCCACCCCTTAGCTCGCAGCAAGGTTTGGATCCATCTCTGCTCGATCTCAGGATACTGTTCCTGGAAGTTGTCTGAGAAGCGGAACGCCACCACGGGGAGCCCTTCCAAATAGGACTGCAACGGATTCGTTTGATTAGTGAAGTAATGTGATGATTGGGAGCGTACCTCTGGATCTTCTTCGTCGAGGGCAGAGTCTGATTTGACCCTGTGGATGTCGCTCAGTACGGTATACCATCCTGTACGTTCCAGGGCGCGACTCAAGAGTCGTGCATTTTTCAGGTCATCGAGGGCAACTGCGCGGTAACCTTCGAAACCCAGATGCAGCAGACTAAAGTACTGAGCAATAATGGGTGCTGCTGGTCGAGAAAAGTTGAGCGAGAATGAATATTCGACGGATCCGAGGTAATGAAGCTCAAAGACGAGGTCTTTTGGAAGGTATTCCTTCGACCGCCATACAACCCAGCCGACACCGACATAGGCGAGACCGAACTTGTGACCAGAGGTGTTGATGGAGACGACGCGAGGAATCCTGAAGTCCCAGAGAAGCTTTGTGTGAGCAAACGGCGCAACGAACGCGCCAGACGCTCCATCGACTGCGTGGCAACTTCAGTCAAGGGGAACTACGACACGGCAGGTAATCGCACCATGGATAGGGACAGAGTGACCACTCTGTCTCTCGTATTCGTCGAGGAGGTCTGCCATCTCTTTGACTGGCTCATAATGACCGGTGTAGGTACTTCCAAGAATGACGTATACACCGATAGTATTTTCGTCCACAAACTCCATCGCTTTCTTGGGATCCAACCTGTATTTGCTCTCAGCGCTGACTGGGACAAGTCGACACTCGACTTCAAAGTAGCGAGCAAATTTCTCGAGGGCAACCTGGGCATTGGCGCCCATAACAATGTTGGGGCCAGGTTCATGAATGGATTTGCCAGCGGCCTTGCGACGTTCCTGCCAAATGCGTTTCATGGCAAGACCACCGAGCTGAATAGCTTCGGAAGAGCCAGTAGTGGCGGTACCGATCGCTTCTTTAGTAGAAGGTGCATGCCAAAGATCGGCAAGGATGGAGACGCATCGGGTGTGGATGAGCTCTGACAAAGACGAATCGGTACTGGGTCTCATCGTCGGGAAGATACTTACGCGTCGCGGGATATTCATCCTGATCGATCAAGTTCTTGGACATGTTCTCTATCATGAGTTTGTCGGCCTGAGCGGGCATCCAGGTTGAGACGAACGAGGCGAGGCTGAAAAGTAGGTGAGAAGGTCCAAGAGGGAACAGAGACTGAAATACTGACTTGAGGGTCGGGTGGCCGTCAGTGCTCAATTCATCGTGAATGAGCTGATATGCGGTCTCGGCGGTGACACCTTTCAAGGGTATGTGGTACTTTGGAAGGGACTCTGTTCCATAACGAGCACCATAGGGATGGGAAAGTGAGTTGACGCCCTCTGCGGTGAGGTGAGAACGACTCTTCTTGTCCTGTTGGATGGGATGATGAGCACGATCATGAATGGCGAAGGGTGGAGGAGAGGATACCTTGGACTGGCGAATGAGACGTTCAGGGTTTATGTGCTGGATGAGGAGGGATGAGTGGGGGAGGGTAAGAGAGATATCTGAGGATGTACCTTTGAGAGAGGCATGGCGATAGGGTGACCGTCATCTGGCAGGGGTCGTTTTATACGTCGAGCAGTGATATTTATTTATGACACTGATACTGCATCAACACGCGCGCGCAACAGTTGTTACGCCTAAACTTGGCTTCACACTCGTTCCTGTCGCCTATTTTCGTTCCGTTCCTGACGTGTTTGTTGAACCCAATCACTGATCAGACTGTCAGGCCAACCCTCGAATGCGCCACTCGAGCGTGCTGTTGCCCCCAACAGCCCACTCGCCATGCTTCCTCATCGACACCAAAAACCGTTCCTACATGCACCAATACTCTAATATCTATTTCACTAGACTCGCAATGTTGAAGAAGCCTGTGCTCGAACGCGCAAGTGCAAGATGGAAAGACCTCGACGGCAGGTGGCTCGCTCTCGCAGAACACTGCGTATACTCACAGGACTACATCAGGAAGCCCTGTGTACGTCCCAAGGGTACTCGACGTCGTCAAGTCTCAGCTGTGCTGGATATTAGGCACGGTTTATATGGACATGCCACTCAAGCCAAATGTCCTTGAGGATTTGGGTCGAGACGTGAGTGTGCAATTCAATCCTGGCCCTCAGTTTACTCAGTATATCAAAGCACGCGCTGCCTCCGCCGCAATCCAGAGAAAAAATTTATTCGGATCAAGATAGCGTTATGCTGGAAGACGAGTCCGGGCGTATCAAGCTTGTAGGCCAGAAACTTATTTCAACGCATCTGGTCACTGGCGTTATTATTGCTGCGCTTGGCATGGAAACTCCAAGTGGAGAATTCGAAGTCATTGACACATGCTTCGCCGAGCTTGCTCCATTTGCAGAACTGCACAACACTGGCAACAATGCCATGGACGTGGATAGGCAGGTCTGTTTCTGGGCAACCTTCTTCGCATTCTTAACGTATCGAGGGGCAGCAGCACCGCACAACTGGACGAGTACCTAGCTGTGGTGTCAGGATTAGCTATCGGAACAGAGTCCCAGGCAGATGCCCAAATTCAAATGTTGGTGGAATACCTGTCTGGAGAAGTGGGTGGCCACGATGACCAGACAATCGCATCACAAATCACGCGCCTGATTATAGCAGGAAACTCACTCTTGCCAGTCGCTGACATTGAGAATGGTACCGAAGAGGATGAAAAGAAGCCAGTAAGTCATTGCCATCAAATCGCGCACGTAGCTGATCTTATGTGAAACAGAAAAAGCTGAGTGCAGTGACACCGTCGGATCTCTCGCCGCATCCGAGTTCCATACTTTCCACCCACCTTCATGACCTTGCATCAGCTCTTCCCGTACACATCCTACCGGGCCCGGACGATCCCTCGGGGGCGATTTTACCCCAGCAACCTTTCCCACGCACTATGTTCAACGGAGCAACAGATTTTGAAACATTCCATTGCGAGACGAATCCGGTTTGGCTTCGGCTCCGATCCGGTACAGACTCTGAAGAATCGTCATCTAGAGAATCCAGTCCGTCGATTTCAAGCGTTGGCAGGCCTCCGGTGACCCGAAGCGTGTTGGTGACATCCGGTCAACCCGTGCTTGACATGTTCAAATATCTCCCCACGCCCCCTTTCACGCTGATGTCTATTGCGGAGCTGACTCTCAAGTGGCGACATATTGCTCCAACTGCACCGGACACATTATGGTGTCATCCGTACCGCGAGCGAGACCCGTTTGTCCTCCATAAAACACCAGACATATACGTTGTTGGAGGTATGTCTGAATTCGCCACGGCATTGGTTGGCTCGGAGCAAGATGGCAAGAGGAAGAAGTCCAGGCAATGCAGAGTGGTCCTGTTACCGAGCTTTGCTGAGACAGGGACACTGGTGCTAGTCAACATGCGGACATTGGACGTGCGTTGCGTAAAATTTGGGGTCAAGGGCCTGAGTGCGGGTGGGGGACAAGCAGAACTACCGGAGGAAGATGTCATGCAAGAGGGTTGATACAGTTGCACGTTTGTCAGTTCCTTGCGGCTTGCGATCATTTTACTGCATCCGATCCGCTTACTACCCTTTACCCCACACCAACGTTTTTGAATTAGCCTCTTCAGGAACATTCAGAAGTAAACCAACAAAAGAAATTTGGCTATTAATAAACAAAAAAGACGATGAGTCGATCTACCTCGTGATGTTTTGTGCTCTCGCTTTCGTTCAACGGGATTGTTTGGGCAAGTTTGCAGCGTGATTCGGACGCATTCTGTCCACATCTTCCTCTGTAGAACTCTTTGACTGATACAGTACCATATAAAAGTTAAACGGTACTCTCTCGTTTTCAAAATCATTCGCTCGGACCTCAGAGTGACATCGTTCCCTGACATCTTTCATTCCCAAACGCTAGCGAGCAGTCACATCGGACAATCTGAGTCGCTTTTCCCCGCTCGGGTTGTTGATTCAGCCTATGATGCAATAAGGACTCGTATGGTCGTGACTGATCCAATGTTACGTGATAGCCTTTATGCTGGACATTTGTCCTCATGAAGTCAATTGTAACGGCTGTTGATCGGCCTGATATCTATATCCTTCACGCGGCCAAGTGATCAGTGGAGTCACCAAATTTCCAGAATCTGAGGCGTTGAGCCACCGACACTCAGAATACTACGCTTGCGGCTTATGTGAGACGATCCTTTCCAGCTCTGGGAGCATGCTAACTTCGCTTGTAACGGAGAAATGGCCTCTACCAGGTTACCAGAGGGTGAACAATTGATTACATTCTGACGGATTCTTGACAGGGCACAAAACGGAGGTTCCGCAGCAACACTTGATATCAACACATCTCAAGCTGGATGTCCAAAGATTTTATCAAATATATATGGCGGATGACCTTTGCGAACACAGACGGTGTTCATATCATAGGCCGTAGGATGATATCCGCTGTAGCATGCTGCACATAGTGCCCAAGATACGGACATCAGTATTTTTCCGATAGGACTGCACAGATATCAGAAGCATGCACATGGAAAATGGCAGAACACTTACTAAGAGTGACAAGGGACGTCCAGCCAGTGAACGGATGGCTGGCAATCAACGTGAACACTGGTCAAGAAACACATGAGAGAATCATACCTTCTTCTGCCCTCGCCCGTGAGCGCATCGTATTGTTCCCAGACATACCCAGTACGCTCGTATTCCTAGGTGCGCTGTCAGCAGAGATGACAATCAAGATCGCTACAATAGTGTACCTTGTAAACATTCTCCACGACGTTTCTTCGTAGCTCCGTATAAATTTCCCTGGCATACTCCTGGTAGGGGCCCTCAACAGCTGCATAACTCTGTTCATCAACCCGTCAGTTACCGCTAAACCCCTGCCCAACATGCTGGGCACACCTTGTACAAAGAGCTCAAGATCATGTAGTTCATCTGAATCCAAATTGGTCCTTTCCAATAATTCTCGCCGCGTCCGAATTCAGGATGTGAAGCAGAGAGACTACGGATGCCATATGATGACCAAAGATGATCGGGATCGCGGAGAAGGTCAAGAATGGGAAGGAGATGAGGGGAGGAGGGAGGGAGGAGGGAGAGCATAAAGGGGAATAATGAAAGGTAGCCCTTATGACATATGTGTTCGGACTCGTCTGGACATAGTCAGGGAAGAAAACGCAGAACAAGATAGAGATGCGCACCGTCCGAGCTAATTCCAACGTCACAATACATTTTGGCGTCTTCATTCCAATGGAGATCTATAATCAAGGATAATTTCGTCATCATGCTTTAGAAACCTTGGGATACCATACCATCGATGTTTTCGATGATAGCTTTCTCAATTTCCTTGAAACTCTCCGCGTCTTCAGTCTCTCCGATAAATTCCGCTAGATGACGCATCGTTCGTGTGAAGAAACCCATCCAACTGATGAGGTCGAGGTGCAGTTCACCAGCATGCGGTGGACCTCTTGGATAGTCATCCATCCCGCTAGTGAGGACATGCGTCTCAGAACGTCCACGCCATCTATACGCTTCGGTGCGCGAGCGTGCTTTTCGGCCGTATTGTTTAATCTGCCCGCGTTGCGTACGACGGAACCAGTCATAATGACGCCTCAGAGGAACGTAGATCGAGCGCAGGAAATCGAGGCCATTGTTATATGACAGATACTCGTTTCCCTTTTGGGTCGACTCGACAAACCCATTGAATGGAACCTGCTCGCCCCCCATTGCAAAATCTATGCCGAGGTCTGCGGCAGAAGGGCCATCATTCTGCGCTGCAAGACGCTCAATGAAAGCAGTGACTGCCATAGTAAGCGTTGGTGGATTGGCAAACGTGGGTACCTGTGTGTGGAACTCAGGTGGAACACGGCTGCGGGCTTCATCGCCAAGAATTTGTTCACGGGCAATCCAACCATTTTCATCTATAAGATTTATCCAGTCCTTGAGGATCTCGAGGCTGAGGTCATTGTCCCACTGTCCGATGTGAAGTAGATGAAAACCTTCGTCCCTGAAGAGGAAGTTGAGTAAATGTACGACACCAGTGGTGAAACGCAATGTTACCAGTAAAATCCCCTTGGGAAAAAGCTCCGACTAGGAGTAGCAGTGAATAGGGCCCGAGGCTCAGTGAACCTCGCTCCTTGTTGACTGTCTTGTGTTTCATCATAATCATAATCATAATCATCATCTTGGTCCCATTCGAATGCAAAGCCTGTGTTGACAATCGAAGACCCGTAGAAATAACCGATTCCTCCGAGTAGATTGGACGTAATTGCCTTGCTGAAGGATTTGAGGGCCTCATGGTTGGACACAACGAATGAATCAGGGGTAGGAAAGCGAGTTTCAAAACGACCATTGAACGACGAGACCAATGCAGGAATACCGAGATCAATTGCGGCGGCTGCAAGATGATTAATGTCAGCATGCGAGAAACGTATCATTCGAGGCACACACAGTCTAGCTTATTGTGCGAACTGGCACTGTCGAAAAAGACATCAAACTGGAATTCGCCATCGAAAAACTTTTGCACTGCAAAGAGGTTGCTCGCTGTGACTGTCTCATCAGGCAGCTGGAGTACGAATGATGCGTCAGGTGCATGGTCTGCCTGGCGATATTGTTCTGCTATAGGTCCTGCATGCTTCAAAACACTTTGCACAATGAAGTCTATGGCAGAACGGAGCATGTAAGGATAAATATTTTAAGGACGAACGACACCGACCCTTCGCGGTCCAGACTTGACCTGGATTGACGCGTAAACCCACATAGTGGGATTTGCCTAGTCTGTGTGCAAAGGCTTCTGAATGAGGACCCGAAGTCACGGCTTGGTTATCAATGCCTGAACAGAACATGAACCCCAAGAAAGTATTAGTTTTGCAGGAGAGCATACCATCAACGATACGGATGGTGAAGTCGTCGAGGTCGGGGGTAGTGCCAGAAAACTCTATGGGTCCATCAATTCCCTGGAAGCTGTGAGGAGGTATGCTGAGGTGTGGGTTGATTGCACGTACATTCTCATCCTCGTCAGTGATCAAATCAATACCACCGAGACCCTCAAGTCCCAAGTAGAAAATTGTAGAAATTCTAGAGGGGTACGCTATATTGAGCATTACTAGGCTGTGCTAATGTGGTCACTCTAAATTGCGCACCTGGCTGTATAGGTCTCCCTTTGATACGGGCAGCCCAGCTACCCCCATGCTGACCACCAGGAACCTTCAGAAACTCGGTTGTAATTTCAACGTTGTTGAAGCTGTCTTTGAGAACCTGTATACCGCCCTGACGAGAGTCAAATGTCGTCCATGTATAACTATCAAGTCCGTCGCCTTGGTCGCATGCATGGCGTGCCTCTGGGTAATGTCAGCCGTAACACACTAGATATATAACGAAGTATGGCGCACTCCCGAATGACTGGTAATTCTGCGTCCCGAACCACATAAGCCCCGTCACGAGCGACTGGGGTAGTCTTGGGCGAACACCGAAGTATAAGCCTGGGCGGTAGGTACCCCAATGCAGGTCTTCAGTAACATTCTCTGGTAGTGAAGATGTCTGGATTGGCAACAAGAACAAAAGCAGCCAAAATAGCTGTATCATCGCGCCGTACGTGGATCCAATAAGGAGTGGTTGAAGCAGAAATACTTACTTTCACTTTGCACGTGACCGTGTTAGCCAATTAAAGTTATTTATTCTTATTCTTCATGCGGGAATGACATGCTATAAACGGTAAGTCTAATTCAAATAAAGAAAGTCGTCGTGTGCGATGTAGCCGTGGAAATTACATGCTTCACAAGGTAAGTCAAGTTGGAACTCCGATAAGCATTTTATGGTTACTGCGCGCGATTGCATATGCATTGGTGGTGCATAGAATTGTCCTCCGGGCATCCCTGGACCCGGGGCCCGCAATGTGCACTTAGTAGCGACAGGATGTGCAAGAGAACAAATATTAAATGCTCGGAACAGCCTGAAGTGCACACATGGGTGCATAGTTCATCGAACGTTCATCAACGATTCTTGACTTCTTCCATCTGTCACACACAAACAGATGTGAAACGCACACCATCCATGGCACTCAAAACCGCACAGACCATGTTTGTACATATTAGAGCTGAGGGGTCTCAACCCCTCGTCTCACGGGCGTCGGTTCCGAAACTCCCACGAATTCTTGGTTTTGAAACCTGTCCCCGAACATTCATACTACAGCACCAATCGTTCCAGAATTCTTCAGAGGGCATTGTGCGATTGCTCGAGAGTGCACTGCCAATACTACCTAGTCTAGTGACCGGGCGAAATGTATCATTGTGCCTGTGGAATTTCTAAGGATTCTGATCGCGAAAGCCCCTTAGGGGCACGTACTGCACGACGTCAACCCAGGCACAATGGCCCAACTAGGCAAATGGTCACACAGCCGCCTCGGTGGATATCCACAAGGATACGACACATACAGCCAAGTTAATGCCTTGTATACCTGACAAGCATCGGTTGGGCTCGGATATATAACCTTGGGCTATGTACGCCGCTAGTGCTGCGCTTAGCAACCCCACGATATATATATGATTAACCACTAGCTCAATTAACGCTATACATAACCATGTGGCAGTGTGAATGTCCTTGAATTCACATATATGAAGGCATCGATTCGGAGGCCTGAGGTGAAATACAACCCCGCAGAAAGATTCAGACCCTACCCACTCAAGTTCATCGCAATGGACACTTTCAACTTCGCGGACGGCGCTACGGTTGTCGCCGGCCCCGCATCCATTGCTAACCACAAAGAGCTGTCAAGGGAACGTAGCCACGACTTCCCAGCCAAACCGTACTCAGTGGCAGTCACTGATGGACTATCCAAGGCCAAGACTGTCAGCGGAAATGATTTCTCTAAGGCAGACTTTGCAATTGAGGACAGACCGTTCTGCGTACCGGTTGGCAAAGATGGCATAACTGCTGCGTTACAGAAGCTCGATAAGCAACTCCAACAAGTTGGTGCAACTTCAAGTCATACTACACGATCACCATACTAATATATGTGACACTTCGTAGACCGGACGAAGTAACCTATTGTCCAAGAAGGTGGGTATTTGATCTCTCGTTCTGCCGTTCAGATCCTGATTGTGGCATGTTCTCTCAGCATCCCGTTTCATGGATTGGCCGCGAGGTTCCTCCAGGGAACCTCGGCCTAATCAACCACGGTGGTCTCCCCAAGGTCCTGATGCGACCGGGTCGCTATCCAGGCTTCCCTCTTCGCAACTGGTGGGCACGGGAATGGTGTGGAACGCAGGGCTGTAAGTGTCGACTACTAGTTACTTTAATTTGCACGACTTGACTATGGTCTTTTAGTATCAGATACCTCCATCGAGTTCAAGGGTTTGACCGTGGTGCAAGTTTCCCAGAACCAGGTGAGCCTGGGCATCTCGAAACGCTACTCTTGCACCGACCATATTGCAGGCAGCGGTAGTGTCCGATCCACAGGCCAGTTTACTTCGTAATCCTGTTCATCCTCGTTAACTCATGCGCATCACCATCGAAACTATAGAACCGTATTTTTGTCATTAAAAATTCAGGTTTCGTTGCGTACGCGATCGAGGGTACATACAACGTACTCGCGATAGTTGATCAGACACACCTGCAAACAGCCATTAAGGATCATGTAACAGGTGTCACCCTAGGGTGGTGAGTTACTTTTGTTCGAGCTTTCTACTTGACCTGACCGTTGCAAAGGACACACGAGGTCAAGATGAGAAGTCGCATCGGCACCGGAAAGGATCAAGAATATATCGTCGCGCTCTTGTATGCGACCTCCTTTGAGCTACAGGGATCCATTCACTTCACTAACATAATATTTCCATCCAGCCTGAACATTCCTGCAAATAACTGTGCCATTCTTCAGCGTGGAGACGACCTCGAGCTACTTCCAGCTGGACAACATTATATTACGAACCCAAATGTTACTTTACGTGGGTTATACACTCTCGGAGAAAACCAGCTTGAGATGCCAACGAAAGACATGTAAGTGCAGCACGTAAGCAGTCTTTATCGATGTCTCAACGACGACGGTGTACAGTTTCACAAGAGACCAAGTTCCTGTCGGTTTACGTATCTACCTTAAATGGTGAGTGCTGTATTTCGTTCCTTGGCTTCTTAAATTACTCATCCTTTGCAGGCAGTTGGTTGAACCACTCAAAGTGAGTTTGACTGTATTCTCACTGTTATGCTGATCCTGATGTTGGATGGAGCTTACAACCCATGGCTATTCCACACCATATGACGCGCTTCGTGACAAGACCCAATCAATTTTAACGCAAATCGTTGCACATCGTGCGTGCTATTTGTTTTCATACCAGAGGTTTAATTGATGTTTCAAACAGTCGACTACAGTTCGATGGTCAAACAACGTTCGCTTGGGCCAGACAATCTCGACGATGGAACAGACCCTTCATCTGCTTTCCTCGACGCCCTTCGGACTCGAGCAATGGATGAGATGCACGAGGCTGCATTAGAGTACGGCATCGTGCTGAAGGACCTCGGTGGGTTTTCAGTTTCGTCGCAATCAGGATACTCATGGAATTATCAACAGCCGTCATTGACAGGCAATTTAAGGGAGAGATCGCGTCTACCATGGATAAGCTCACTACCAGGGCACTTCAGGCACAAGTAGAAGCTGCTGTAAGTTCCCTTTTCGTTCCTCACTGTCTCGTTAACTTCAGCTCTGTCACAGAATGTCGACAGGGAGAACTCGAACAAAGTGAAACAAGAGCAAGGAGCGTTGGCGGTCGCACGCATCAAGGCGCAAGCACGCAATGTATGTTCCAATGATTGTGCCGGGGAGCGACATTCCTGATAAAGTGTCATCGAAAGACACAAGCAGATTCTGAGGCTTACAGCGTTATCGCAGCTGCGAAAGCCCAAGCTGAACGTACGAAGATTGAGGCTCTCGCTCAGGCCGAAGCGATCCGCCTCACTGCTGAAGCAGACGCAGAGGCTGTCCGGATTAAGGCCACAGCGGATACCGGCGTCGTAGACCAATTCGCACGGGAAATGGGATTGAGACGGGTCGAGGTATCACGCATTCAGGCCTTTGGCGACAGAACAGTCTTTGTACCTTCTGATGGGCCTGGAAACCAGATGGGCAGTGCAATGGCGATTGGCATGGCTGCGTCGATGGGGATCGATGCAAGAAGGTGATTGCTCGTGCTTTCGGGTGTAGTGGTGAGGGGAAGGGTGACTTTGCCCACGTTGTGTTTAAATATTTAAGCAAGTATGGTACTTAATTCTTCTTGTGCTACTATGGATCTTATTTCAACTATGTATTGCTTTTTCGACTCCCGTCTCGAATCATACTAGGATGCCGCCGACGTCGACTATTCTTGGAGACCTTTTCTTGTCGTTGTGCCCACCAATCTGAACCTTCTAAAGTCTGTTGAGTGTAGTTGTAGTGCCATAGTCTCTTCTAAGTACTAACTAGTCTACTACTTCCCGTTTCAGACGTGTCTCGTGCCCCAACATGCGTGAGTCACGCTGTAGTCACGTGTCACAGCAGCCAGGAGGCATTGAAAGCCACTTTGGGTTACTGCTCTACCTTCATCCTCAACGTCGACTACAACTTGCTTTACTCCCACTTTTTGTCAGCTCGCATCGCTACATTCATTGGCACCGTAACTGCTCCAGGCATCCACAATGAGGTCGAAATTCAAGGATGAACACCCCTTTGGTATGCTATGTTCCTGTCCCGCAGTTCGTTTACTCATCCAAGTGGCGACTCACAGAGAAGCGCAAACAGGAAGCCGAGCGTATCAGACAGAAGTATCCTGATCGTATCCCCGTCAGTATTCGTCGCCTGTGAAATATATTCTGGAATTTCAGCCAAACGCTGTTTGAAATATAGGTCATCTGCGAGAAGGCAGACCGGACGGATATCCCGACGATCGACAAGAAGAAGTATCTCGTACCCTCGGTAGGCGTGCTTGTGTTGCACACTGTGTGCGATGATGTCTGATTGCTGTCTATTTCACAGGATCTGACTGTTGGGCAATTCGTCTACGTCATCCGGAAGCGCATCAAGCTCGCACCAGAGAAAGCTATCTTCATTTTTGTTGACGAGGTTCTTCCACCGACCGCTGCGCTTATGAGTGCCATTTACGAAGAGCACAAGTCCGTCCTTCTGCCTTGATATGATTTGCAGTGGTTCTGATCGCGATATGCCACAGGGACGAAGATAATTTCCTCTACGTCAGCTATTCGGGCGAGAATACGTTTGGAGAGGAAGGATGGATTGAACTATGAATATTTTTGGGACGCTACGATCTGTCGTTGTATGGAAGCTTCGATTCGATAGACCACTATTAGGCAAACATGCGTACCAGAAATCTCTTATTCCGTTGCTCATCGCTTAATCCACGTTACATACCCTCCATCGCTTCGTTTGCTTGCCTCTGTATTCTACTTTCTGACGCCAGTCTGGCCTTTTCTGCTTCTTCCCTTGTTTCGAGTTACAAACAATGCGCCTTTGTATCCGCATAATCCGACCGTTTTGAACGCACAAGTGATCCAAAGTTTCCGCCGTTACCAGTAAACCTCGCTGATTGGGCTCCCATCATACCTCAAGCTGGACCACTCTTGGTCTCCAACGAAACTTGTCGACTTGATGAGGTAGTACCTGCTACGACTAATTCTGCTCGTACGTCTCTTTGCTCTCCTAGTGGAGCGCTGCGCAGTCGTATCCTCAAATCTAAGCGACCTGACTCAACCATTTCATATGGCCGTTCACTTCACAGTTTGGCTCGATTCCCGAGGCGAAACATTACTTTTACCTCAACCTCACTTTGCACCATGCTTCCCGAGTTATGTCTATGGAGTCACAGGCCGCGACCTCGGTGATCGGTAGCGTGGCCGAGTTGGTCTAAGGCGTTGGATTTAAGAAATTTGAATCCCAATGGGCGTAAGTCCGCGCGAGTTCGAACCTCGCCGCTACCAAAGTTTCATTTTTTTCTCTATCCTAGGAACTGGCATGATATGCATACACAGCCAATACACTGTCAATTCATTGTGTGATTTGTAGTTTCACTACTAGGAATCTTAACTATATACAATGATGTGAACTGTTGCAAAACTCCCTACTAGTACGACCTCTTATCTCAGATGCCATGTTACAGTTAGAAAAGCTATCACCAATGAGCAATATCACAGTAACACGATTGAGAACTACTTACACCTTCGATATTGTCTGTTCCTCCGGGACGTTGTCGCACCCTGACCAAGGGAACGATTCAACACCTGAGATCTGAGATATGGATAAGATTCTACTTACCTGCGCGTTGGAATGAACTGTTCCGTGGCATCATCGGAAAACATACTTGCAACGCTACTCATCCCCCCTGGAACGGTACGAACGCGTCTGAAAACTCGAGTTAGATGAAAACACTTTAAGATGCCATCGTTGGCACTGACCGTGTAGTGCGGACGCCCGACTGTTGATGATCAGAGATGTCAAACGCGTGGTTACAAGTGGAATGTTCACCTCGGTGGCGTCGTCAGGATGGTTGGTAGCTGGCTGTTGGGGAGCAGTGGCCAGGGCGTCATCAGGGAACTCTTCTCCAAGAAGTCGACCGTTATTAGCGGTCGATTGAATGGCCGGTGCAAGAGAGGTAAACCCTAGGGCAAGAAGTTGACGAAAGTCCCTCGGAGACGTATTAGCTGTCTCCCATACCTTCGGGCGTCGTCTCCTCCGAGCCAGAACTGGCAGCCATGTTTCCAAACTGTGCATATCCTGAAAAATGGAGTCAGTCGCGAGAAACTCGACTATGAAGCGTTGAGCGTACGCGGCAACTTTTGGATGTTCGTGAAACCCGGATCAATGGTGACACCGGTGTATCTGACTGAGTGTTGAACTTGCCACATGCGTTCATCCACACGCCGAGCCACTTACTTGAGGAACTCTACGAGACTCCGTTTCGTGAAGACGATACTGGTATTATCCCAGTCCAACATGCCTGCAGCGTGATACATTAGATGTCGTGACGCAGTTATGAAATGGGTGTTGCAAAAACCTACCCAGATGCAAGGGCCAGTCCTTCTCTTTGGACACATCGATGGCCTGGGACGGCGTGAATCTATGACCCAAAAGCAATCAGCATATACCTCGAGGATCGCTTCGCGCGAACGCACGTAGAAGACATTGGGACAGATGGTACAACTTGAAGCTCACTATGGTGGACGGGATTTGAAACCTCGCGGCTGCGCCACTGGTTTCACCTGTGATCAAAAATGGGAATCCGTTACTCTCAGCCTCAATCTTGCGGTTCTGGATCAAATTCGAATCATCAATCGTCTTTGAACAGGTGTAAATACATTCCACAGGCAAAAATATAGATTTAACATCATGGCTCGGGCAACCGTCATCCAAATATAAAAATCTTGTAGCGAGTGAGAAACCAGAGAGCATGCAAGACCAACTTGAGATCAGAACATCAACAATGAAAACAAGAGGAAAGCATTGGCATATATACCAGAAAGCGAGTACGTGAATATCGTGATGGGCGATGGAAGTGTGTCTTCTGTACGATATCAGAGTTGATAGGTTTGTCTGTTCCACAGGAGAAGGGTGGGATTTCAGATAACAGTGGAGATGAATATGGATGTCATATGAAGAATGGCTGCAGTTGTGTGATAAAGGACCACAGAAGCAATAATAGCCTCGGATGGAATGGCAGAATAACATAATGTTACCGCAGGATGTTTCCTTCCATTGAAACATCGAAGTCCTCGGGATCGAAAGACAGCGCATCAAAGTGAAGAGAGTCGAGCCTCATCTCAAAACTGAGATCGCTCAAACGACGTAGAGTAGAGATGTCGTCATCATGGTGGGTGCGAAATGCTTGATGATACCGCGATGCAGACTTTCGTTCCGCACTTTCTAGATCAAGGAGGTGCGCATCCGCGTATATATCTTCCTCCATGGGAAGATCTAGATAATCGGATGACAAGGTGGAAGTAGAAGTCGCTGCCATGAATCTAGTACGGGCTGATGAGAAAGGTGCTGTTGCTGTGGTAGGTGCCGATGAAGGTTCATCCGGCGACGACGAAGAAAATGAGAAAAGTCGGTGGAGTTCTCGGACAGAGAACTTGGCATTCTTCTTCAAGGAAGGGCCCGGGGATACTGGTCTATTCAGCGCATCATCGGTCGTAAGAGTAGTTGGGACCTCATTGAGGGATAGATTCGTATTGTTGTACCTGGGGTATGGAAGGGATGATGGATTCGCGATTGGGGAGGTGCGGTGTGCTTCAGCGACAGCAACCGACGACGCTACGCGGAGAGTAAATGAAGACCCCGGTCGTGAAGGCTTCGCAGGCTGGAAAATCTGTGACAGCGACCGTGAATTAGCTCGCGAAAGAGATCCCTTCTTGGTAGGGGCGGCGGGAGGGCGATGCTCTGCCTGGTCCTGCTGTGAACGGATCTGCTCTTGCACTCCCTTGAAAATCCCTGGCATGCTTTCGTTTGACGTCCAGAGTTCCTTCACATGGGTCCTATGCGAGCCCTTGCCAACATTCTTAATCGACCGCAGGGCATTGGTCGCTCGTGCCTTGAGCGTCTTGGAACGTTTAGCCTTTGTATTCTCCTCCAAGTCCACGGGAGCTTCTCTGCCACGCTTCAACTTTACCACCTCGACAACATCCGAGTCCCGCCGCGTATCTCTCTGTCTTGCCTGGATTTGTTTATTTTCAATTATCTTCACGGCCTCCGGACGCTGTTTCTTCTCGAGTTTCTTGGAAATGGGCACCCTCGGTCTTGGCTGGTGAACAGAGGTACAGCGAGCGATGGGAGCAGGCACGCCGCGCTCGGAATGTTGCAAAAGGTAGGGAACGTCGAGAAAATGAATGTCGGGATTTGAAGGGAAGTCGCCGCTGTTTTCTGGTTGTTCGTCAGCATCGAAGCAGCACCATGGCGGGTTATCCTGCTGTTCTTCCTCTGGAGGAATGACGAAAACGTGAGGCATCCGCAAGTTAGACGACAGGGCCGAAGGTCTTGTCGATCGAGACGCGTGGGTGCTCAAGTTCGCGATAAGTGGTGTCATAATTGTGTAGGAATGGCGGGGAAGAAATTTGAAAAGATAAAGAGTGACTTGAAAGATCTCAAACTTGAGCTATAGGGACAGAAAAGGAGTTGAAGCAGAATACTGCTCACCGCAACGACCAGCTGAACGACCACAATGGCAACAAGAAGAGCGCGCCAGCCACTCGCACGAACCAAGTTCAACCGTGCCAACATACTTTCCCTTTATAGACATTCGATCTAATGTCCTTCACGTGACGGACGGACTGAAGCACAGCAAGTTTCCGGCGCTCTCAGCCTCTCACCATGGCTAGGAACATGCGGGTCACATTCCTAGGAACATCTAGTGGAGGAGGGCCGTCAACTTCACGCAATTGTTCGAGTCTTGGTCTGTCCAACTATTTCCATTTCCTGCTCGGCACATCTCTGATAGGGGAGCATCTCAGTCGCGAACGTCATCGGAGACGGAACATTGTGGAGTACGCGAAATGTGGACAGACATGCGCATACCTTGATTTATTTTCATCATAGTGGTGGATTGTGCAGAAGGCACTACCCGTCAGTTTCATACTCAACCCCGCGGGAATGGCGAGGAGACGCTCCGAGCACAGAGAGTCACTAAACTCTTTGTAACCCACATGCACGGTAAAATGGTTGTTTTTGATACAGTCGTTGACACGGTTCATGTCTGTTGCAGCTGACCATGTCATGGGTATTGTACCTTTTTTGCGCCATATCCTCTTTCCGCCAGCCACCGTGGATGGCACGGAGGCTCTCCCTCCCGCAAAACCTGTATGTACCTTGTCCTTGACAAGGCTAGTGTGTCTCAGATTATTTATTTCATCGAGCCGCCTCGTATCGACATTTATGGGCCAGCTGGCATACGCACCTTTGTCCGCTCTATCCTTACGATGACGCTCACCAAGACTGCAGACACCTATGCAGTACACGAGCTTCTTACACCGCGATGCCCAAGAACACCTTGCGATGCCACATCTCTGCATTCCAGTGAATGTCCAGGTTCGGATTTTTTGTGCAACGAACAAGGCCTCTGGCAAGGATTTCTTGCAGCCCGTGGGCAGCTTGGAGATGTCGTAGCTGATGCAGGGCCTATATCCCATCGAGGTTAGTTTCTGTCTGGAATGCTGATATCTGATTCGGGTCTGTTACCACAGCTCAGTGACGGTCACTTTGTGCCAACTCTAGATCCATGTATTGGGTACATCATCAGAGAAACACATTTCCCTAACCGAAAGCTTGCGATTCTGGGGGATACTTATGATGCCTCGGCCATCGAGTCTCTCCTCAAGTTTCCTCCACCGTCACTTCTAATACACGAAGCCACCGATGCATGCATACCTACCTCCGTGGATCCACATGCGCGCAGGAAGGAGAAGGACGTTCGAGAGAAAGTGTTAGCGAGGGGACACTCGACACCGGTGATGGCAGGGGAGTTTGCAAAGCGCGTAGGTGCTGAGCGGTTGGTGCTGAATCATATCGGGAGCCGGTAAGCAGTTGCGCCTTGCCTGCTTGAGAGGCTTGTAACGGTGCATTTGGCGGACAGATTCCCTGCCCCGCGACAGTTGAAGAATGGGGGTGATGTCCGCTTTGCTGTGATCGACGAAATTTCTCGGCAAGCGAGCGATGCGTGGGGTATGGGGCATGCCCAAGTTGCGTTTGATTTTATGAGAGTAAGCATACCGGCACCTGTGATGCAAATTGAAGAAGCAGTAGTCGCCGTCGAGGAACAGGTCAATGCAAGCGACGTTGAAGGTAGTGGTGCGGTTGGGCAATGGGGCGGCAGTGATGTCAGGCAGCAAAGAACTCGGGGAACGCGAAGGCGGGGGCGGGGCACGCGGGGTAACCATAACGGGGTGATGGAGATGGGCGGAATGACATCACAGCGTGGGACGAAGAGGCCTAGGCAATGATTAACATGTGGGTAGTGAATAGAGGGTAATATTAATTCGAATGTAGAGTTAACGATAGCAGCATATCAGCGGACGGCAAACTCGCAGTACGGAACGGTGGAGAGGTGCTGCGCATGTCGAGGCTGGGAAAAAGAATGCAGCAGGGGAGGTGTTTTGACGGAAGCAGTGATCAAGAGTGCGTGCCAGATCGGATACAAGTCGGGGATTGTGCTGCGATAAGATGATGCTGATGATGAGACGTCGTAACTGCTGCGAGGCGAACACGAGGCGAGAGAGAAGTGGTGCAGGATGGGGGGGGGCAATGAGATGGAGTAGGAGGACGGTGAGAGGGATGGTATTTGTACATCTTTGGGGGAGGTCACATCGAGGTCACAGGACCACACCATCACTCAGTGCGCTCCTGCCAGGCTGCTTGTCGTCCCTCGTCCACTGTCCCTCCCACAGCCAGCCAGCCAGCCCCATCTCCGTCCCCGCCCCGCCCCGCCCCCGTCACTTTCTTTGTTCGACGTCTCCTTCCCCCCGCCCGCGCAAATCGCCATCCTGATCCATCCCAATCTGTCGCCCAGCCATCACCCGTTCCTGCTCAGATGGCCTCCAACGCTCCAATAAACGGCGTCAAACTGTCACGTGAGTCTTTTGTCCCCATTATTCTCCCCTCCCTCTCCCCGCCCTCCACATCCATATATGGTTTACCCGCCCTCTGCTTCCGTCATCTCCCACTCGTTTTCTCCTCCCCTCATCTCCCACTCTTCCCTCCCGCATATCCATGGATTCAGATCCTCACCCCATAAACCAACTAGCCATCGACGACCCCCACAGGATCGTCAAGGTCGTCGCTTCAGACGGAAAGACCAGCGAGCAACGCGAGCTCGCCTACACAAATTGCAAAGTCATCGGGAACGGCTCTTTTGGTGTCGTGTTCCAGGCAAAACTTCTTTCAGACTCCAAGGACACTGAAGAAATCGCTATCAAGAAAGTCCTGCAGGACAAGCGCTTCAAGGTGCCTCTTCTGTTTCATTCCATTGATTTTTTTTTCTGCCTTTTCTTTCAACGTTTTCCCCCTCCTCTACTTCCTGTGGTGCGTGTCATGCTGACCTGCGTTGTTTCCACTCCACAGAACCGCGAGCTACAAATCATGCGACTCGTCTCTCACCCAAACGTCGTCGACCTCAAAGCCTTTTTCTACTCCAACGGAGACAAGGTTGGCTTTCGCATGCATGTTATCTGGCTAGCAATTCATCCCCACTTTAGAAGGACGAGGTCTATCTCAACCTTGTACTCGAATATGTACCTGAAACTGTGTATCGCGCCAGTCGCCACTATTCCAAACTCAAGCAGCCCATGCCTGCCCTCCAGATCAAACTGTACATGTATCAACTCTTGCGTTCCCTGGCTTACATCCATTCGGTTGGCATCTGCCATCGTGATATCAAACCCCAGAACTTGCTCTTGAACCCCGCTACCGGGGTTTTGAAGCTGTGTGACTTTGGGTCAGCAAAGATTCTTGTGGCGGGCGAGCCCAACGTCAGTTATATTTGCTCGCGGTACTACCGTGCACCAGAACTCATTTTCGGCGCTACCAACTACACGACGAATATTGGTAAGTGTCGCCAAAACTGCATGTGGCCCGCTTGATGCATCGCCTGGACAGACATATGGTCGACGGGTTGTGTGATGGCGGAGCTGATGTTGGGGCAACCACTCTTCCCCGGCGAGAGTGGTATCGATCAGTTGGTGGAAATCATCAAGGTTCTCGGCACACCTTCCCGAGAACAAATCAAGACGATGAACCCCAACTACATGGAACACAAGTTCCCGCAGATTAAACCCCATCCATTCAACAAGGTCGGTGGGAGGTGACCTGCCACGCGGTGTGTCTGATAGCCTTTTGTAGGTCTTTCGACCGCGCACTGCCCCTGAAGCGATAGATTTGGTTGCGAAGCTCCTCGAATATACTCCTGGGGCGCGTCTGAGCGCAGTGGAAGCAATGGTGCACCCTTTCTTTGATGAGTTGCGTGGGGAAGGAGCGAGGATGCCTAACCAGAAGGAATTCCCACCTTTGTTCAACTTTACGCGAGAGGGTAAGTTGGGTAGCTGGCACAGAAGGACGGGGCGGCTGACGATTGAACGTGCAGAGCTCTCCGTGCGGCCCGAGTTGAACCGACAGCTCGTACCACCACACTGCATACCCGAGCTGCGCTCACGGGGCATCGACCTGGACACGTTCGAGCCGATACCGTTGGAGCAGCTGAGGATCACGCTGGATTGATGGTTCTGCAGCAGAAAGGAATGCGTCGAGAGTGTGTTTTATCTGATTTGTGCGTATAGTATGATATCGAATTGCGAGCGACTCGCTGTGTGGATCGTCGTCGCTGTATTGTTGGCTTCTCCGCATGGTACGAGAAGTGCGTGGAGGTGGCGGTGTTATTGCGTGAGCGACGACACGACGATGTGACCAAAACTTGCGTCATGTCGCGTCAAGACAGTCGACGTGTTGACGTGGGCGGCGTCGCAATTGTTGTCCTCGCCGTCTTCCACGATGTCTGCGGCAGCGAGCTCGGGTTCATACCAGTGCGATACTCTCCCCGCACCCCGCTTGGCTTCTTTGCTCCCACCAGGAGCTCAGCCGAACAGATCCCCGTCCCCGCATGACCAGGTGGTTCGCCACAACTCTCTCTCAGCCACGGTGCAGCCCATCAGCGTCCCAGAGATGCAGGCCCCGCTCTCCTCTCCCCAGCCTCCCCCCCGGAAGCTCTGTGTCAGACACCAGCGTATGGCAGACGAGGGCACCAATCTCAAACTCCAGCAGGTTCGTCTCTGCTCACCCCACTTCATCCAGTACTGATCCGTCCCCGCAGGCCCTCGACTCCCTCCCGGAAGAGGAACGACAGGTCGTCAACTCGATCTGGTCCAACTTTTCCTCTTCCTCCCACCCCAGGAGGGAACTCATCCTCCAGGGCATACTCACAATGTGCTGCTTCTCCCAACTCTCCCTTCTCACGGAGCAACTCGGCCACCTCATAAGAATAGACCCCTTTACCGTCCTCCCTCGCGAGGTCTCTCTCAAGATTCTTGCCTACCTTGACGCTACCTCCCTTTGTCGCGCTGCCCAGGTCTCCAAGCATTGGCGCACCCTTGCTGACGACGATATTCTGTGGCGCGGAATCTGCCAGCAGCATATTGGACAAAAATGCCTCAAGTGTGGCTGGGGTTTGCCCATACTAGAACGCAGGCGCCAAGTTCTTCCCAACTCGGCGTCCCCCTTTTCTCCCTCTCCCCCTCCTTCTTCCAAGCGGGAGCTGGAAACGGCCATATCTTATCTCGATAGACCCCCCAAGCGTCACAGGTCCGATGGTCATCCACATTCGCGCAGTCGGCCGACAGGACCGTCTTCATCCCACGACTCGGCTACGGGATCACCATTCCCCAGTTCAAGTTCCCAGCCCACCGACCTTCTCCCTTCTGCGAACACTCAACCAGAGACGATGACCCGTCCCTGGAAAGATGTATATAGTGAGCGCCTTACCATTGAGCGTAACTGGCGCCGTGGTCGATGTCTCGTCCGGACACTGCGAGGTCACACGGATGGTGTCATGTGTCTCCAATTCAACGAAACGCTGCAACACCCATCCTTTCCCATCCTTATCACAGGCTCCTATGACCGCACCGTACGCGTGTGGAACCTAGAAACTGGTGTCGAGATTCGCTGCCTCAGAGGTCATACGAGGGCCGTGCGGGCGCTCCAGTTTGACGAGGCAAAGCTGATAACGGGAAGCATGGATCACACGATCCGCGTGTGGAATTGGCGCACGGGAGAATGCATACGCACACTGGAGGGACACACCGAAGGCGTAGTGTGTCTTGATTTTGACGCGAACGTCCTAGCCAGTGGCAGCGTCGACTCGACTGTCAAGATATGGAACTTTTGTACGGGGGAGGCGTTTACTCTTCGCGGACATCGTGATTGGGTAAATGCTGTGAGGTTGTGGGATGCCCACGAGAGCGCAAGCTCGCCTCCCGATCCTTGTCGATCCACACTCAAAATTGAGACGGGCAAGATGCTCTTCTCTGCCTCCGATGATGGGACCATTCGGCTTTGGGATCTCGCAAAACGAACATGCGTGCGCCAGTTCACTGGTCACGTCGCTCAGGTTCAGAGCCTGCGAATCCTCGACGTGGATGATGAGCCTGACGAAGATGATAGCGTGCGTGCATTAGATGCCGTACGTGTGACCGAGAATTCTTCCTTGGATGTCGTCCAGCTCTGTGGGGGATCGAATCCTGCCGATATCTGCACTGTCGTCACCCATGAAACAAGGAAGTCGAACGAGAATATAGAGGATAACCAGGGTGCAAACTGCGCTGCGAGAAACTCAAAACCCGGTGCGATCCGCCAGCATACCAAGAAGCCTTTGCTGATATCGGGGAGCCTGGACAACACGATCAAGGTGTGGGACGTTGAGACGGGCATGGCCACGCGGACCTTGTTCGGGCACATCGAGGGCGTGTGGGCAGTGGCATGCGATAAACTTAGACTTGCAAGCGGGAGCCACGATCGTACGATCAAGGTTAGTGCATGACCCTTTTGTCTCGTATCGATGCGCACCGAACGCTTTGACTGTTAGGTGTGGAACCGTGAAGAGGGTAAGTGTACAGCCACGCTCTTTGGGCATCGTGGTGCGGTGACTTGCATCGGTCTCGGAGAAGACAAGGTTGTGTCTGGGAGTGATGACGGTGATGTTAGGATATGGAGCTTCAGTGATCATGAATAACCATCGATTCCCGGCCGCTTTGACTTGTTCTTTCGTGCCTCTTTTATATTGTGCGGTCACTTGGGTTCTTGTGTTGTACATACCTTATATCGCTCATCATCTAAAGGTACTTATTGTCAAAGCTCTGGGCAATGCGGACGTGCGATGAATATGCAGTAACGGCTGATTTGCTTTGTCGTTCTGAGCCCCACAAGCATCCGAGGACCGCGTACAGCTTTGTGGATGCAAGCGTGCCCCTTTGTCCTGGTGGTCCACACAAACCACCTTTGTCCACCGCGTTGTGAAACTGTTCAACAACTTGTGTAGATTGTATATAATGCGCATCAGTGCTCCTCCCTGTGTATCCATTCATTTCCATATCCCTCTGTTAGATTGGCTGTCTGTGACACCATGGCGTTCCCTTTCGCTCTTTCGCGCATGATCCTTCTCTGTAAGTTTATCGAATTCTGGTTCGATCGATCGTTGACAGTTTCGCTCGTAGTCACTATTGCGATTACCAACATCATCTGGTCCGTACTTTCCGCAATCTCTTTTCATGAAAAGACTGGAGGCGGTATGGTTTACTGTCAAGATATTTGCGAGAGAGTACAAAATGACGTACGCCTGTAGCCTTTCAGGTCTTGGCCATCTGTTTCGGTATCCTCAGTCTATTTACCATCATGGGCTGGTGAGCAGTTTTCTACCCTAGAGTGTGTTCGCACCTGCTTAGCCTCTGATTAGCCTTTGTCACCAGTTCGCGAGTCGGGACGAGGAAGCAAGTAATATGAGAAACGTGGGCCTGTTTGGCTTCTGCGGGCTGCTTGGTTTTGGTATAGGACCCGTCACACACGTTTACGCTCGTAATTTGGCGCTGACGCCCGTCTAGTTATAGCCGTATCATTGACGGTCCATGCACGGCAAGATGGTGGCCAGGGCCTTTGCAAGGATTTCGCGAACGTGGGGAACCCCATCGTGCCTGCAGGTGTGCAGCTCGGGATGGTGTATGTCTCTCCTGTCCTTGGTGAGTCTCGTCACGCGCGCGCGGTCCTCGGGAGTCCAAAGCTCATGACTGGTTTGCGCATCAGCTTTGATCGGCTTTACCATCTCGTGGATTGACAAGTTTCCCGGCGCCGTGAAAGTGGAGCCGCGGTATCCAATTACAAAGGCACCCAGCTCGCACTTTGCAGCTTACGCGCATGAGCTGGATAGGAACTATACGCGTCCCCCAGTAAAGATGTCATCCAGATCAAGGAACAATTCAAACTGGAGTGACGTGCCTTTGAATTGTTGACGTGACCGGCGCTCTATTGTCGTATATTCATAAATGTTGGCACCCTGGGACTGGTTCCTAGGGATCAGCCTTGTACGCATCCTGATGTACAGGTAATATTCATGTAACACTCGTTTAGTCTTTCACGATGGCAAGTATCATGCATTCAAAGTGGGAGCTGCATCAGGCGAGTCTATCTGAGTGAATGCGTCATCTGGTAAAGCGTTTTGTGCCCAGAAACTGTCCCATTCGTCATTATCTTCGGTTGGTCCGAGCTCGTTTTCGGGTGTGGGTGGTCTAATCTCGGCAGTGAAGCTATCTGCAACGTAACCAGCATCCAGTGGTGCGACGTCGTCCTTCTGTTTCCCTTTTGCCACAACTGGGCTCGTTGTTGGGTGCTGACTCGCACTTGCATGCGACGCGGCATTTGAGACGGTACTTCCTGGTATGACGGAGATGCCCCCTGCCGTGATGATATAGTCACAGGATGCAGGTGCGGCTATTGAGCTAAATACGACGGAGAGACGCCGGACCAGGACTGACTGGTCATCGACCGGAGTTATGGCTATCTGAGAAGTTGGGGTCCTGCTGACAGCCAACCGTTTTTTGGGGGTCTCGTTCTCGTTGAGGTACCGCCTCCTCCCCGTTCGAGTGAGAAAAATGCGGGCATTCACTTGGTTTGCCCACACGAGACCCAGGGCAGCTTCCTTCCGATCTTCGCCAGTAATGCTGTCGGCTCGGCCAAACAACCTGGACTGGTCTCGGTAGCTTATCGCGTCGCTGCCTGGAGGCTCATCACGGTCAATGACGTCGATGACCTCATTCAGGACGAGCACAACGAGGCGGTATTTGCTTGCGAGAAGGTGTAGGTGGGAAGATATTTTGGAAATTTGGCGGGAGCGTTCGACGAGTGTCTTTGTGGTGGTTTTCCCAAAAGAATGGAATAGTTCGGTGAGCGCGTCGATGATGAGTAGCCGTAGTGGCTTCGAGGACGGATTTTTGGACGCAGTGTCGATGTATTGCGGGAGGAATGTGGACAGGACATGGATGAGCCTGGGTATTGTGGGCGTCTGGACGGTTTGTACGTCCGAAAAGGTACAGAATGAGGAAGAGAGGAGGGGATGGGCGTCGAGAATTTGCTGTAGTCGTGATGTTTGAAGATGGGAGGCGATGGTGATGTAGCATGCGGAGCCCGATATACCACCAAGGTCGTGGGGTAGCTGTACGAGGAGGGAGAGCTGAAGAGCGAGCTGGGTTTTCCCGGCAGCACTGGGCAAGATGCGTCAACTTTCCCCAGGATGGGATTGTGACGACAATACCTCTCACCGACGACTTCCCACACCATGCCGGTCGTGATTCCACCCCCGATGATGGAGTCGAGTTCGGAGTCACCTGTTGTGAAAGACTCGTGGGCATCGGACAAAAACGCTTGGAGTGGACGAGAAGGTTGAGCGTGTTCCCGGCAGATGATGGAGATAATCTTCTTTGCGTCGTGAGGGGATATTTTGCACGCACGAGATACGTCGCTGGGAGTGGCGAGAAGGACGTCAAGTACGTCTTTGAAACCACCTGGATAACAAACATGGATCTGCGCGAGTCAATCTCGAAAATATGACAAGACCGACCTTTTGCGAGCACCGTCTTTTGCGTTGCGGACAGAGCGGACATAAAGTCGACCGTCTCTCCGCCATGCGACCTTCACTCGCCCGCGCCTTGTCCACCAGGGCATCCGCTGTCTACAGCAACCCCGCCAACGCCCATGACCCGGCAATAACCTCCACCCCCCTTGGCCTCACGCATCGGCAGCGCGCAAGCTTGGACAGCGCATTGCGTGTCGACCACGCAGGGGAAATCGCCGCCAACTATATCTACAAAGGGCAGATGGCCGTGCTGGGGCGAAATCCAACGGTCGGCCCTTTGATTCAGGTGTGTTGCGCATCATCTCTTGCGTTCTTCTTGGCCGACCGTCCTTTGGATAGGAAATGTGGAACCAAGAAAAGCGACATCTCCTTGTCATGGACAAACTTCAAGTACAACATCAGGTGCGGCCCACAATACTCTCTGACGTAGCCAAGGCTGCTGGCTACGGCCTCGGTGTCGCTACGGCCCTGCTCGGCAAAGAAGCTGCTATGGCCTGCACAGAAGCTGTCGAAACGGTCATCGGTGAACACTACGACGAGTATGTCTCATTGCAGGTCCCTCTGCCCCGCTTACACGCCCTCCACAAGTCAACTGCAAGAGTTCGAGTCGTTGCCATCATCACACCCCAGTGTGCCATTGCTGCGAGACGTGATCAAAGAACTGCGGGACGATGAACTCGAACACCTCGATACCGCGGTCGAGCATCATTCACAACGGGCCCCAGCTCACGCGTTCCTGAGTACAATCATTGGTGGGGGTTGCAAGGTCGCTATAGAACTCTGCAAGAGGTTTTAGATGGCGCATGCATGTTGACATCACGACAAATGTATGGTGACACTCCATCGAGCATACATGTACTCCACAGCCCTCAGTGCTCAGTGAGAGACTGGCCTTTCAGCTTGCCCGTCCACTTATACTTGAGCTACAATACCGGGTGTAGTGAGCCACGAGATATTGATGAATACTACGGTCCTTACATGTGTTTGTGATGCGAGGTAGTAAATTGCTCCCGGAACGAACACGAAGCCAGTCAGAGAGATCAAGGTAGTGCGGCGGGTAAACCTAAAGTGTTTGTAGACGTCTTCGCGCTGTATGGTTATCTGAACACAGTCCCTGTTGACTATATGTGTTAAAACTACGCACCATACGATTCCATCGCTCAATAGCGGGATCGACCTAGAAATGACAGGGTCGGCCATACGCAAGGATGAACATTAATTTAGGGCACCTTGAGGTAGCCTGTAGAGTGGTAATTTATCCATCAGCGTTGTAGACGACATGCAGAACACGTTCGGACGTACTCGCAGCGGCCATTTCTAACAGTGGTGAAGTCTTAAAGAACGTTGTTGTGGGATGTTTGGTCGGACTGGATTATGCTGCAGTCTAGCCGCCAACCAAATTTCGTTCTTACCACCACCATCTCCTTTTTGACAACGATGGCTTATAACCGGGACAGGGACAAGGGTAAAGATCACTGGTCTGATCAAGGCTATTGGCCAACAGACAATAGAGGAAATGTGCGAGGTCGAGAAGACGACTACTATGGCGACGGGAAGCGCAGAAAATATAACAACGGGGTTTGTGCTCCACCATTTGCCCTGCTTTCACTTGTTCATATTCGTCACAGGGTTACGATGCCCAGTCTTACGGTGAAGCCGCTTTTGATTCCAGTTACGGACAGCCCAATCCGAGCAGACATAACGACTCTGCACCCGACCACACCAATGACGACCGACATGGCAAGGGCTTCCATAGTAAGAAGCGCCTGGTGCCGAGCGAACCCAGTTCGCATGTCATTTTCCTGGGTTTAGACCCTGATTTCTCAGAGGCGGATGTTTGTCGATACGCTTTACATGTCCTTCGATACAAAGCTGAATCCATCTTCATACTTTAGCTGCAAGCTTACCTCTCCAGCCACGGGTGCAACATCGAGACCGTCACCATCATAAGAGACAGATCATCAGGCACTTGCCCTATTCATATTATATACTGTATAGCGCATTGACATGTGTGGCTATTGGATTTTTGAAGGTATCTCCAAGGGCTTCGGTTTCGCTCAGTTCGCGAGCGTGGAACATGCCCGTGCGTTTGTGGACCCGCTATTTCCATTCGTCCAAGTTCCGCCACCAGCATCGCATGGCGCATCGGCTAAAGCTGCTTTCTACAAAGCCCTTGAGACAGGCACTCCACACAACGGTCGCAGAGTAAAGATCGATTATTCACAGAGCGCATTACCTCACGACAAAGGCCGTCGGCAAAACATGAACGATGGGACTCGTGATATTGGCAACGCCCCCGCTGCTGTGTTGCTCTTCCGTGGATTGGACCCTCTCTCTGGCCCACAAGCCATGGCGCAAGCAATAATGGGTTCTGCAGGACCTGGGAAGGAGGGTCACAAGGGCATGAAACGAATTGTCCTCATCAAGGACAAAGTGACCTTGGCTAGCTTCCAGTTTGCGTTTGTTGAGTTTGTGGATATTCAGGTATTCCAGATTTTTTCGGTGGTTATCATCGTCATGTTCATCCTCCGCAGGCCGCATCCACAGTTTTGGCAAACAGCATGTCACCACAGATCCATCCCTCTGGCTTTCGTATTTCTGACAAACCCGTTGCGGCCTCATTTGCACACCCATATTCTTTTCAACCGGTCTCAGATTATATGCTTCGTGACGAAACTGCTATATCATCATCTCTTAATCTTGGTGGTGTTGAAAACACCTTTGTCAAGTATTGGGATGAGTCAGCGACCGTTGCTGTCTTGGAGTTCAAGGTAGACGAGCCAGCTGCACCACAAGCCTCAGCAGAAGCGGCGGTTGCTGCCAAAGAAAAGGAGAAAAGGAAGAAGGTCAAGGGTATGTCTACAACGTTTTACGTATGTCATAATGGTTTAACATGTTCTAGACGATCCAACGAAGAAACCACCAGCACCATCCGCGTTACCTGTCACTGACAAACCGGTCACTCTCAATTTCAAGACAGGGACAACCGGTAGCAAACCTTTGGCATCGCTTTCGGTATCGAAAGCACCTGCTTCGCTACCCCTAGGATTTTCCGCAGAAGAATTTGACCCTGGTGATGATGAAATTGGGCCGGAGCCTACAGCTGAAGATGACAAAGGTTTTACAGTTTCTATGCGCAGTTTGGTTCTCGTTCACTGACACTAATAGTAGCCACTGCAGCTAAAAAGGTTGCACCACTGATTGCCAGTAAAAAGGTATGAACTGAACTGGAATGTGGCCATTTTCAGTGATGGTAATATCTGCCCAGACTGCCAGCAACATCCAGAAATGGAACCAAGTTCAGGAGGAACTTAAGGAAGATCCAACAGCGGTACCTAGGATTCAAATTGGAACACCGAGCACCGAAGCGGCAAATCCTCACCTGCCGATCTCCCATGTTTCTACTTCGCAGCCCTCGACAATATCTAACGGTCCGTCGACAGCAACCACTCCCGAGCCTGTGGAAGCCGAACTCGAATTTTCTGACACGAACGCGATGACATGTCTGCTTTGTGCAAGGCAGTTCAAAAACATGGACCAGCTCAAACGTCACAATAAGGAATCAGATCTACATAAGGCTCGCCTCTCCATTCCACTTCATGTACTTGCTTACCAGATGGAACTAATGGCTGTTCTTTTTTCTTTCCTTTCTATTTTGTGTTTCTTTGCACGGTGCTTGCTGGATACAACACTTGTTCAAACGCAACAGAAGAATTTCAAGGACGCAAATTTGCGCGATGTCGCGCGTCAGAAAGTGGAAGCTGCGCGAAAACCTTCTACCCTCAAAGCAACTGAAACCGAACAGCCCAAGTATCGCGATCGTGCATCCGAACGTCGGATCATGCACAACCAGCCAGACGT
The DNA here is from genome assembly GCA_038089735.1 of Exsudoporus frostii. NCBI lineage: Eukaryota > Fungi > Basidiomycota > Agaricomycetes > Boletales > Boletaceae > Exsudoporus > Exsudoporus frostii. The sequence goes on from JBBPLK010000013.1 coordinate 205,092, forward strand.
TCCGTTATCCGAAAACGTCACTACAGCTCCGAAAAAGAAACGATTTGCTGAGGGACCTCCTCCGCCACCCTCTCCGCCTCTTGCTCCAGTAGCCCCAGGCAAGGATGAAAATAATGTTGGCAACAAACTGTTAAAGATGATGGGCTGGAAAGAGGGATCTGGTTTGGGTACTGAAGGTGACGGTCGCGTTGACCCAATGTAACATTTCTTCCGGATTCTTCCAGCGCAGCGCAATCTTCTGACTCGTTCTGCAGCCGAACAGCCATATATGCACAAGGTGTCGGCCTCGGTGCTAGCAAAGCCAAAGAATTGGGAAAATATGCCGAAGGCTACTCAGGCTACGTGCACATGGCCCAGGATGCGGTAAGTGCGATAGGACTTCAGGGGACAGAGATGACGACGTCGTGCCGCAAATTCTTACTCTTTTGTCGCAATGCAGGCTCGGGAGCGCTATGGTAGCTAGGCGCGATCCGAATTATTCACATAGCTATCGCCTCTGTTGATTTTTTTGGTTTGGTTTACCATCATGTTTTCGCATGTTGCATCGCTTTCTTTCGAGGAATTATATCTACTATTCAACAACCATTCAAGACGCACGAATACAGGTTCGATGTTATACACGCTTCACTACGTCACAAAGCTAGGAAACCCATGATTGGAGCCAGGAAGAGGGCCAGCGCGTTGCGTGTTGCGCTCAGTGCCGAGTTTGCCTTCTGTGCCACTACCCCTGTTGGTTGAATCACACTACTCCACCCAGGAAGTGTCTGGGAAATCACCGCACTCGTCGGTGGAAGCGTGGCCGTCGCGGGGCCACGTTGACACGTGAAATAGGATGCCTGCCAAGGGCAACATCAGCTCAACCTCACATTACAGGTATGCAGCACTCACTGCGACTACTCCGCCCAGCTTCGTGAACTAAACATGCTGTGCGTTTAAACTACCGTCCAGAGCGAGGCTCAAAAACTTACCCTAACGTAGTCTTCGACTACAAATTTACCCCCACCTATATTCGCCCGAGAGAGGTCAGCCGGAGCCAAGAAGTCAGCCGGCTGGGCGAATACGAGGAATACATATCTGGAAATATGTGTCAATCAATCACTCTTTTCTTTCTTTCTTGTAAATCCACGCGCAAAAAAAGAGGCTAACCTATGTGGCCCATCCCCCACAGGAGGATTCGGTGGAATGTAACGGGTAACCTCTGTGGTCCCCACCATGGTCACATTTGAAGTTGCAGACCCTTCCATTTTATGATCAACACCCTCTTCTCGTGTATGAGACAAAGAACACACCGGGGATGGTTGCGCCATTGACGAGCCAATGTCGTCGCTGACCGTGACTTTGGTCCGACCCCGGAGGGCCCGCGTCGACCATTATGATGGTGAGGTTGCCTCGGAGGGAAATGGACGAGTTGACAGCCGTCACCGACAGGTTCGGTTCGTATAGGACTTCTACATATAGACCAAATTAGTTGAAGTGGTGTCCCGCCGAACCAGGCGAGTTACGCACGTTCCCTCGAAACGGGTTGACCGATAGCAACCTTGCCGAGACCTTTGAAGGAGACAGCGAGGAGAGCACTTGGGGCAAACTGGGGCAGGAGCGCCGGGACGAGTCCTGACTGGGTGAAATGAGCTTTAACAGCTTCAATCTCGACCACCATACTGTTGGGTTGCACTGACACAGCAGGTGAGCTGCAGAGGATGAGGGCGAGGCCTAATAGTTTGAAAGACAACATGATTTCGTGAGCAGTGAAGAGATTACTCGAATCCAACTTCACTCGACACCCTTCTCCGGCTCCCACATTCCAAATCAGAGTCTGGTATGCTCGCCGTATGGCACGGAAATGTAGATGAGGCAAAACTAATACAAGCAGATACGTACAGATAAGTAGGATCATACATGTGGCTGATGAGAGCAAAAAATGTCATGCCAAGTCCATGGTCGACTCCGATTCCAACCCAAAGTCCGATACTGTGGGGAGGTCAGGCAATCCAACCACAGGCGATGCCACCTCGGAATGCGAGTCACCAGCCTCGCTCACTAACCCTTGTGTCCTTCTTCTCGTCCTGCGTCTTGGTGCCGTGGATGTCGGAGATGAAGGTAAACTCGCGGGACCAAAGCCATCTGCTTGAAGTGCGGCCAACATGTTTTGCGCGATGTGTGCGGTGTCGGCAGCCCCGCTGGTGATGAGCGGGACGGGAGGTTTGCCTTCTGGTTTGGTCGGCCGAACCCGACGCGCCTTGCGTCCAATTGTATCCCCATTTCGCAACTTCTCTAGTAAGTTGTCCAACACGGCGTTGTCTTCTTCTCGCGGCCCAGATTGTCCCTGGGCATTCTGTTTGTGTAGCCTTGACTCTGCCATGGCCTGCCTGCGTTTCTCCATCGCAAGCTTTTCCTCGGCTGCTGTTTGATTATCTGTCATGCATTTCTGTGAAAAAAAGGCAGCGTCAACAACCCGCCCGTCGCAGTCGAAATTTCTACGCTGGCTTACTCTATACGATATGACAAAGGTCTTGAATACCGCAAAGAACTCTGTTGATGTCATGTTTTTGTCGTCCTCACCGTAGTACGCAACGACCTCGGTGAAGGTAGTTTCCGCATGGTTGACATCGTCGATAAGGTCTTCCAGCTTCGCAGCGGCCTTTCCAACAAATTGCCATATCTGTCTGCTAAAGCCATCATTCTGAACCACGTCAACGTAATGGTCGTTTAATTCTTGTCGTATGCGCTTAAGACCGTCTCGGAGAAGAATGAGGTCTTTTCTGACATCCTGGACGTTAACTATGCGAGATGTTAGATACCAAGGTGAGTTGGGTTCAATACGAACCTCGGTAGGCTTCTGCCGGTCTATTCAGTTCTTCAAGGAACTCCACCATATTCGGGAAGTGTTTGTGAATGGTCCTTTCGAGGAAGTGTAAAAGAGTGGTGTTGTTGACGGATTTCGTATCGACAAGCTGCTCAGAGGTATCAACACGATAGGTGGTAGGAAACGGGATAGTACAGACCTTGTTGATGCTGCTCACACGGAAACCGAACGCACCACCTTTGATGCCTGTACCATTCATATAGTTACCGACCATCAGGATGAGCTAGGGGATAGTCAACAACAACCGAGCTTATTGACGAGAGCGAAAGTTACATTGAGCACTTCTTTGAACTGTTTGGCATGCAGCAACGCCGCACTAGCCTGACTAACTTTCCTAGCACCCTACGAGCATACTCAGTTGTGCGACAAGGAGCTGATGCAGGCCATTCACCTCATCGAGAAGTAACCATTGCTCCTCGAATTTGCATTTGTAAAGCATGCTCTCTATTCGAGGACCAAGTCGTTCAATCTGGATGAGCTTCACCATGAGGCGGTCGGATGCATGCAAGCCAGCAAGCTCTTCAGGTTCGGCATTCCGATACACATTGAGCTTGCCAACCTGACGGAGAAATTAGCACTCAAGGATTATAGTTTTGTACGAGAGGTTGTACCTGTTCGGGAGTCGGCAGGACACCCTTTAGTTCACTGAGGAAAACCTCGGTACATGTTTCCTGGTCAAATTGTTGTATCCTCCGCGCAATCTCTTCCGGTTCCAGTTTTTTGACCCGCTGCATGAGGATTTCTGCGAGAGCGTAAACAATGTGACTACACTTTTCACGAAGACACCAAAAGACGTACCAACACGTTTCTTGGTCTGGGGATCAAGAACACTCTTCAGCTCAGCTTGCTTCTGTCGAGCTGTAGAGGGAGGTCAGGCACAAGGTTCCGCATCAAGATGATCCTGATTCCATAGACCCGAGAAAGTCCACTTACCCAATAGATTAATCATTAGTTGCTTAGCCTTAAAGTCTTCCTCCATCTCCGACCACACTCCGTCACTTTGCAGCTTCTTCAGCATCTCCTGCTCCTTTTGACTATCCTCGTCACTCCAGAGCGTCTTACCAACCTGTTGATGAGGCAGCTTGTCCCATTGAAGCTGTTTCATCTTGATACCTGGTGTGTAAGGCATATCTTTGCGGGCAGAGAGCATGACAGAGAGGTTGGCGCCGAGAAGCATGGACGCGCGAGCAGAGCTAGGGGCAGAGCTTGCAGCGGAGGCGATTCCTCTCATCGAAGGAGGGGGCGGTGGGGGAGGGGGAGGGCGCGGTAATGAGGTACTTGATGACGGGTTTCCGAGGAAACCAACAGGAGGTGGTGGTGGTGGCGGCGGCGGCGGAGTTTCATCGTCATTCGCATCATCTTTAGACGGAGGGGGGGGTGGATTTCCTCCTAGCAGAGCCGGGGGAAGGGGAGGTGGAGGTGGAGGCGGAGGTGGAGGCGGCGGCGGCGGCGCTGGCGATGAGAGGTCTGCCGAATCCGACTCTTCAGGAAGTGTCGGGAGGGGTGGTGTGGCATTGCCATCTGATATTGATGGTGCCCGCCCATGTACGTGGAGGCGTTTCACAAGTTGGTCCGAGAACGGTTGTGCTTGAGGACCACGAGAACCTTCCGAAGAGCTGTCACTCGAGCTGACAGATGTAGGATGGGTGTCGTCAGTGAGGGCACTAAACCCACTACGAGTTGATTGTCCGAATTCACTCTCGACATAATGTTCATCGCCCCGCAAGGACGAATCATGATCGCTATGATCGAAGGAATCATCAGAACGTGGGACAACAAGGTTATGAGAGCGATTCCTCCGAGATGAAGAAGGGGTGTCTTCGCCAGCTATGAGTCGGTTCGTTCGCCTTGGCGAGCCCCGAATACTACGAGGACTAGTCATGTGCCCATCTTCTGGAGAGAACTGTTCAAGTCATTAGTGTACGGCACGCTCTTATGTACAAGCTTACAATTTTGACACCAGCAGCAAGCTGGTGTTGAATCTGCTCACGCACGTCTGCTTCATCTGCGTCCATGAACTGGGAGTCGCGACCACCTTGTGCTGTCGATACTCGAGCAGTTTTCGCCGTCCCATTGAGTCGACCGTGGACAGAGTTATCTCTCTTCATATCAGTCTTTCTGGGGGTCGCGTCTCGCGACTCTTGACCCGACCCCTCAGTCTCGTCCTCACCTTCACCACCACCGGCTTTCTTCCTCCTCCGGGCCTTGCCCTCAAGGATGTCGATTGTCTTGGTTCGCTCTAGATGTCTGTTTAGCACGTCAATGAGCGTCTTCCGGTCCATGGACCCGGTGTTCGATTCAATAATCTTGTCCACTCCCTTTCCAACCTCCTTCAACATCCTGAACAACTCCATGATCTGTGCCTCGAGCTGCGCAATCTGTTCCTCATACCCTGCCTTTTGCACTTCGAGTTGAGTTTGAAGTCGAGAGGTCGTTTCGCGGGCAGTTGCTAATTTTTGCACGAGATGAGATACCTTGTCTTTGAGTTGGCCGACGAGTCCATCAAGACCTTGTGATATCTCTTCCTCAAGTGTTTCTTTCTCGAGTTTTAGACGGAGAGCATGGGCGCGAATTTCGGCAGCCTCTGTCTCTGCCACCTCGAGCCTATCAGATTCGTTCAATTGGGCAATCAGGCGTTGTACTGAATGCCCAATTCTTTGTTCTGCTGTAGCCAGTTTTCCGTCCATAACGATGTCCGATACCACGGAATCCAGGAGCCGATAATGATAGGCAAGCTGCGGACCCTCCTCCCTAATCAACAATAAATGTCGCATCATGGAGAGGAAGTAATCTTTTGCACGTGAACCCTCCGTCCGTGAACATAGTGCATTCCAAATATCCTCTGGATTGGAAAAGCTGGCCAGGATGGCGGTATCTTGGCGTTCTCTCAATCGCTGTTCGTCGTCCTCGAGCATAGTTGCAAGCTCGTCGAGTTGTTTGTCCATGGCAGGTATACCGAGCTCGCGACAAAGGGTGAGGATACGCGGAAGGCCTGCAGAATCCATAAGAATGCGGTGATGTATGCGAACATCAAGGTCGTCATGGACGTCCATGATGTTAACTATCAGGCCAACATTGATGAGCTTCAGGCCAACTCATTAGCGACGGGAGGAGAGAAAGAAAGAGAAGATAACCTCACAGCGTAATCGACCAACGCCACGCCATCTCCACCGATGCGCTTGTACTCGTCACTGGCGCCAACAAGGCTGCCCATTTTACCCCTTCCTCGGAGTACACCTTCGAGCGACTGGAACCAGTAATCATAACAACCGGTCGAATCGCCATTAGCTTGACTGAGAGTTGCCAGACCGTGAAGGACAAGATCCAGGGAATCTCTGCTACAGTAAACGATCGACAAAAGCACCTCTATGATTGTCCGACGTGTTGGTAGGTGAGGGGAATTGAGAGCGGATATTATCTGAGTTACGATATTGGGGATCTTCGTGGCTTCCCGGACACGAAACTATAGATTGCATGAGACGAGTGGGATAGGGCAGGCACAAGCCCACTTACAGTACTATTGAAGATGACCTTCAAACATTTGGCGATTTCGTGCTCTAATGGTATATCGGCTGGAGTCCTGGATGAAGAAGGGTGACTTATTGAAGCCTCGGAGAGGAATAGTAATCACCTCTTAGGCCTGCGACTAATCTGCGCGAGGGACTGCGCCAATACTGCTGTGCCCCTGAGATCGATGAAATTATCGAGCCAACTGAAAGAGCGTAAGTGACATCCGATGATGCGGTAACATTTATCCTACCTAGTTTCATGCCCTCGTAGCGAGACCCAGACGCTGGAGACTTGCTTGGAGGTGATTGTTCCATCCAAGAACTTCCGAATGTACCACTCGGGAGAGCCCTCGCCGGATAGGACGGCTTGACCTGCATCGCCTTGCTTACGAGCCTGATCGCCTCTATTTCGGTCTTCTTGCCATCGCACTTGCTCTGCAGCATGGACTATGTTCCATTTCTGATTGATGTTGAGGTTGTCCACGTTGTGCAGATCGCGCTGCTGAGCAACACGGGCGAAAAGGGCTTGGATATCGTCTTCTTTATCTGGGCGGGGAAAATAAAACTCATCGGTGTGTGGCTTGTGAAATATATGGGAAAGATGAGTAGAGTGACTGTCGGAGTGCGTTGTGGAACTTGAGAAGCGGGAGGATGGGTTGTCTTGGGGGTGGAGGGCTCGCAACACGGTGCTTGCGACGCTAGGAGAGGTAGGGATGGGGACAGAGCCGAACTCGGAGCCCGAAAGACTTCCGCGACCGGAAGAGGCAGAGGCTTCGCTCTTACGGAGTCTGTGGGAGGTGGGTGTTTTTGGACGTTTTACGGGGAAAGAGGCGACAGAGTCATTGTAGAGGGTGGACGAGTCTGCGGTGCTGAAGGACGAATCGGGTCTTGGTGCGGCTGCGACTCTATCTCGCTCGAGCCTTGCACGGTGGAGATTCTGGTGGTTGATGTTGAAATCTGTGCCGTTGGCGGTGAGAGTGGGATTTGTGAGGGGTGCAGATATGACAGAAGTGGTGGGGCCACCACGGAGACCCTGAGAGACAGTGTTGACTGCGAGGGGAGAGCGGGTGAGCGGGGGCAGCTTGTCGTAGGGGACCGAGTCAGCCAAGTCCTGGGCCGAAACAGACGAGTTCCGGGGCCACTGCTTCTTCCGGTTGAAGATGGTGTCCATGGCTTTGGAGCGTCGCTGGCAACACCGTGCCCGTCCAGAAATCAGCCTGGTGACTGGCTGGCATCACCGCAAATCTTACAGTACCATGTTCTGGCTTGACAGTAATCAAAACACATGTCAACATTGCAGTATACAGACATCCGTCACAAGGACGACGTGCTCGAAAAATTAATGGGATCGTCGCTTGGGTCACCGGCAGTTCAGCGCCTCACCAATCCCCCATCCCCAGTCATTCCAGCGGCCGCGATCACCGCAAGACCGAGCCCAGTACCCAGTCTCCAAGGTTTCATCCTTCCCCCACTCCGGCCCCCCACCTCCGTCCGATTCGGTCATGTCGCACCACCGACTGCGCTACCCTCCATCCTGCCACCTGGTTCTGCGGCGAGCGCCACACCCCATCTTGGCCACCGTGACACAAAGAACAGTGCTCCCGCGACGGCTCGCTGGATCAGAAAGTACTAGCTACTGTGAGCTGCATTTCTGTGTGTACCCATGGCCCAGGTTCAACGCATCGGTGATCTGTCATGGGATCTACAGCCAATGTCATCGCTGCCCGCCCTCTCTGTGCATAGTCACATAATTCGAGCGTCCGCACATTCATCTCAGATTAATCCAATCCTGCTGCCCTCGAGAAATAATCTCTGTTGCCCCTCCCGTGGAAGAGGCAATTTCAGCGAGGAAAGGACCCTTCAAGACGGCTGTGCTTGTCCTCGAACATAGACGAGAGTGAGCGAGTCGGGTAGGACAACACGAGACACAGCCGCATCATTAGACACGCTGTGCAGATCACCAAATATCACGTTGACCAGGAAACAGGCCAGAGTCGAAAGCTAAACTCAGAGGTAGTTCGCCACAATCGAAGACAGGTCTTGGACATCATTGTGCGGAGCCATCATCTTTGAGGGATCACTTGTGCTCATGATGTAGGCGACAGAGACCGGTTACAGAACATCCGACAGCGCACCGGGACCGAGCAAACGTTAACGTGGCGGGTCGAAGTACGAGGGGGGTGGGAGGGCTGCATCTGTGAAGACTGATGATGGTTGAGTTTCGCAAACCAAATACAGAATCAACGAGCACTTCCTGTGCGTATCGCATCCAATAGCCAAATGCAATCTAATCTGGTCTTCCACGTCGCAAGCCACCTTGAAACCATGTCGGGTTCACTACGCACGTCGACGTTTGAGGACTCCAGTACCAAGACTCTGTGCAACTTCACAGAAGACAGAGAACTCGGCACAGCCCATGGCGCGCAACCAAGACTTGAAAGCACCAGGATAGAGCAACAGGCAAGCCCTTCAAGAGCCTGCCTACGACCCGTGGGGAAAGTCAAAGACTTGGGTCTTGGGAAACACGTGCGTGGACCTGGCTGATGTGGGTCAACACAGGTGAGGATGTTTCAACGTAGAGGAACTCGAGAACGACGAATGGGCAGTGCGAGCAAAAGTGCCCTGTGCGTGGCCCATGTTGCGAGGCATAGGTGATTGCTACGTCTATTGCCTGTCCGTGCTCTGCTCCGCCCCCGGCCACGCCAAAGGAACACCGCGACACATCTCTAGCATTCATTTTCGGGGCTGATCACCCTCCGTCACGTAGAGTATCTCCCCCGTCTGGTATCATCTTTCCCTTTTCTGCATGACGGCTGAACACAATGAAAGTGTTTACTTTCTGCGCGTCGTGTCTGCAATGCGTGAACGGGATCCCGAGATGACACAAGAGGATACTTGTCCGTGCGTGGACGAAGGAGCGCGTCCTGAATCGAGATGAATGCGTTCCGGAGATATGATGAGACACTTGAAGAGGACTTCATGACAGATAATGGAGACAGTAGACGAGCAACCACCTTGCAACACGCAAGTCGAGAATCCTAATACAGAAACAACAGACCCCGCCTGTCAGCGATGTCGTTCCTTGTCGCAGTGGACCCACACAGGCAAGAAGATGTGTTCCCCCCGACCTGTAGATTCTTAGGTTAGAAATCATCCCGGGTGAGGGATGGATCTTTTGGTTAAAAACGGCGGAAAGCTCTGTGGCAGAGGATGCAGAATGACGAGAATGAGCCTGGGCGACGAAGGTACCAAGTTGGACAATGCTGCGCTCGGAGAGAAGGGTTGCGAGAACACGACTTTCTGAACAAAAGCTCGACCGCGTTGGTTTTGTGCCCTGGCTAGTATTTGGCTCGGACAAATAACGCGATCGCGTCAATATTATTTAATTTATTATTAATATCAGGGCCATTGGCGGCCCATCTATAAGTACACATTTACAGACTGGGCGTGAGGTTGCATTTATCTGATTAATCTAGCTTTTTCGCAGTGCTGTCCCCCAATCAACACAGCTGGTTCACAATAAGTAATATAAGTAAGTAACGGAAGCGATGCAACGATCATGTGACTACAATGTGGAAGCACGTGGCTGTGAGAATATACATTGTCACGGTGGTCACGTCACGACAACCCACAACATCAGACAGACACTGACCAGGACGGGCAGCCTCGCTACCACGACACTGGCTCGTTGAATGGCCGAAAACATTTATAGCAAGGGGACCAGAGTCTGGTTCGAGGACAAGGAACAGGCTTGGCTGTCTGCAGAGGTCACCAGTGTCACGAAGGGAAATGACGACGCCATCAGACTTGTTTTCCTCGACGAACGAGGCAAGGTACGCGTCGATACCATCATCCCTTCATCCTCATCATCCCATCCTCCTTTCATCAGGAAATTATCATCAACACAACCGGAAAGGATATCAAGGACGGCAGGGAAGGTCTTCCTCCATTGCGCAATCCTCCGTTGCTAGAAACCGCGGATGATTTGGCTACCCTTTCCCACCTTAACGAGCCTTCAGGTAAGTCTCACCTTACCACATCCCTGCTATTCGTTTTCTCAGTCTTACATGTAGTATTACACACGATCCGCAACCGTTATGCACAGCACAGCATATACACCTATAGCGGTATCGTCCTCATCGCTGTCAATCCCTTCCAACGCGTCACTCTTTATGGTCCGGAGATTATTCAAGCTTATAGTGGTCGAAAGAGAGGCGAGTTAGAGCCCCACCTCTTTGCCATCGCCGAGGATGCATATACTGCCATGGCAAAGGAAGGTATGGGTCAAACCATCATCGTGTCTGGCGAGAGGTACCCTTCCTTCTTTCACTCTTTCATCTGTATCTCATGTACTTCATAGTGGTGCAGGTAAAACTGAGTCGGTACGTCGCCTTCGACCACTGGGTCTACTTCCATTCCAATCCCTCTTCAGGCCAAATTCATTATGCGATACATCGCCTCGGTCAACCCCCCTGGCTCTGGAGCCAAGGCCAAGACGAAATTGTCGCTAGATGAGTCAAGTGAGATAGAACGGCAGATCCTAGCTACGAACCCAATTCTCGAATCCTTTGGAAACGCGAAGACAACGCGTAACGACAATTCGTCGCGCTTTGGAAAATATATCCAGGTCGGATAATATCATGCGTGCGCACTTTGGGCATCAGTTCAATTGACGGTTTCTATAGATTCTTTTCGATGGAAAACCGGAAATCGTCGGTGCGCGCATTCGTACATACCTCCTAGAGCGGTCGCGTATCGTCTTCCAACCAACTACGGAACGCAACTATCATATATTCTATCAGCTGTGCGCGGGCGCCCCACTGAAGGAGCGCAAAGACCTTGGGCTAGATACGGATGTTACGAAATTCCATTACCTCAAGCAAGGTGGATCTACTTCAACACCCATTGCAGGAGTTGACGACGCCGAGGAATTCCGCGCTACTCAGCAAGCTCTTTCAACTGTTGGCATCAGCGTTGAGAAGCAATGGGCTGTTTTTAGGCTTCTTTCCGCTCTTCTACATCTCGGCAACGTCAAGGTTACCCACGCTCGAAATGAATCGTCTATTGACGGAGAAGATCCTGCTCTCATTTTGGCTACTCGGTTTTTGGGAGTCACACTTTCTGAGTTCAGGAAGTGGACGATTAAGAAGCAGATCATTACTCGTTCCGAAAAGATCGTCACAGCTCTGAATGCTGCACAGGCGACGATAGTCAGGGATAGTGTGGCGAAGTTCGTGTATGCATGCCTATTCGAGTGGTTGGTTGCCATTGTCAACGAGAGTTTGGCCGGAGAGAATGGCGATGCTGCCGAACGTGCAGAGATGTTCATAGGTGTGTTGGATATATATGGATTCGAGCACTTCCAAAAGGTTCTCCCTATTTGTGTACAATGGCACTCCCAGCTCACTTCTGCACTCTTAGAATTCTTTCGAACAATTCAGCATTAACTATGCCAATGAGAAGCTACAACAAGAGGTAAGTTCAGGGAAGTTCATCGTGAATGACTCTGATAATCTTCGTTGTAGTTCAACTCGCATGTGTTCAAGCTTGAACAGGAAGAGTACATGAAGGAACAAATCAATTGGACATTCATTGATTTCTCAGACAACCAGCCCTGTATCGACGTCATCGAGGGCAAGCTTGGTGTCCTTGCTCTTCTTGACGAAGAATCCCGTTTACCCTCAGGCAGCGATGCTTCTTTCCTGCAGAAACTGAATGCACAGCTCTTGAAGCCGGCCAATAAAGCTGTCTTCAAAAAGCCTCGATTTGGGAACTCTGCATTCACGATTGCACATTACGCGCTAGATGTTACATATGAGGTTGATGGTTTCCTGGAGAAAAATAGAGATACAGTGCCAGATGAGCATATGGTCCTGCTGGCGACGACAAAAAATCCTTTCTTGAAGGAGGTTCTGGATACCGCTCTCGGCTCAGTAAAGTCAGCAGATAAATCCGGCGATCCTCCTCATCCTGGTTCGCCTTCCCTCTCTGATTCTGGCAGTGGTGGATCTCGTCGATCCTCAATCATACCTGATCCAGGTCGTTCAGCGCTGGTAGCGTCCACCACGGCAGCAGCAGGGCCCAAGAGGCCAGGGGCGGCCATCAGGAAACCCACGCAAGGCTCGATATTCAAAGCGTCCCTAATCACGTTGATGGACACGCTCAGTATCACGAATGTCCACTACATCCGGTGCATCAAGCCGAACGAGGCCAAGAAACCATGGGAGTTTACACCTTCTCAGGTTTTGGGCCAGCTTCGCGCTTGTGGTGTTCTGGAGACCATCCGTATCAGTTGTGCAGGATACCCCTCTCGGTGGACGTACGAGGAATTTGCGGAAAGGTGAGTAATTATTTAGATGCCAAACGCCTGACTCAATCCGCTCCCTAGATATTATATGCTTGTGCCTTCAGCAGATTGGCAACCTATGATACAGAAATTAGAACTTGAACATCTTTGTTCGCTGATCTTAGAGAGGACAATCAACGACCCCGACAAATACCAAAATGGCCTTACCAAGATCTTCTTCCGCGCGGGTATGCTTGCTGCGCTCGAGTCTCTCAGGTCTGAAAAACTTAACGCCCTCGTTACCATCGTCCAAAAGAATATGCGACGGCGCATGGCTGTCAAGAGGTACCAGGAACTCCGTAGCGCTACGATCAAAATCCAGACGTGGTGGCGGGGTATCTTGGCAAGGCTGTTGGTGGAGAGCATCCGCAGAGATGTTGCTGCGAAGAGGCTACAGGCAGGCGTTCGACGTTTTCTTCAAAGATCGAGGTTCCTCCAAGTTCGCCATGCAGTTATCGCTTTACAGAGCTGTAAGTTCCGGAGGTTACAACGTAACCTTAGCTCTGAATATGGCGCATTTAGGTGTTCGTGGTGCACAAGCCAGGCAAGCGCACAGGGAGGCGAGGATACTACATGCAGCTGTGCTCTTGCAATCCCTCTTTCGCGGAGTGTATGCCTCTTGTTCCCTTTGTTTTGTTTTCGTTTAGCACGCTGACGGACGTTATACAGGCTGTACCGTCGTTCATATCGTTCTGACACCCGACATGTAGTATACCTGCAGTCTTGTGTCAGGCGGCGTCTTGCCAGGAAGCAACTCAAAATACTCAAGACAGAGGCGCGCTCAGTGTCCAAATTCAAGGAGATCTCCTACCGTCTTGAGAATAAGGTTGTGGAACTCACTCAGACGCTCCAGAAGCGTACGGAAGAGAAAAAAGCCCTGCAAACCCAACTTGAGGAACTTGAGAAGCAGATTCAGCAGTGGAGTTCGAAACACGAGGAGGCAGATACCAAAGCCAAGTCTCTTCAAGCCACATTGCAGATTGCAGAGGCTGAGCTGTCTCGGCGCGAGGAGCTCCTCCAAGCAAAAGCTGACGTTGAAAAACGCCTAGAAGATGCAATCGCCAAAGCAGCCGAGAAGGAGGAGGCGATTCAGCGGTTGACCACCGAAGTGCTCGCGCAAGCCTCTCAGTTGCAGTCCCAAGAGAAGGCATTTGCTGTCTCGCCAATGAGATCCACGGAGGATGTTTCTGTCATCGCTACCCTCAAGAATGAAGTCAGCAGTTTGCGCGAGCAACTCAATCGTGCCAATGCGTACAATGCTCTGACAAGAGGGGCCCGAGAGCCTTCGACCTCCCCGACCTTCGTACCTGCTCTCCGCATCCCCGACGCTAATGGTGCCAATGGTCTCTCGTTGGCCCCACCTCTCCATCCCAACCGCCATCAACGACGGCATAGCTCCGCAGGTGTCCTTCAGCTCAGCCCCTCTGAATACCGCACCTCTGCAGATGAGCTAATGATCGGCGTTAAGTGGAGTCAAGCACTTAACCATCGAGCGGTCTCTGTTGCCTACAATGGGGAGGACAACGTTCTCCGAGTACGGACCAACGGCGTTGCTGATCTTCGCAGTTACGATGACTTGGCAGAAGAGAAAATTAAACTTATGCAGGATATCAAGCGCTTGGACGAAGACGTTCTCATAGGACTAATTCGGGGTCTGAAGATACCTGCGCCAAGCACGACGAATCCGTCTGCTGTGAAGGAAATTCTTTTCCCAGCCAATCTCATTAGCCTTGTCACGAACGAGATGTGGAAGTATGGCCTTATCCCGGAAAGTGAGCGCTTCTTGGCCAATGTCATGGAAGCTATCCAAGCGCATGTTATGGTTGGTTCCCTTCTGTACTTTTTGGGTCCTTTTTGAATCTTCGACAGTCCTTCAATGGAGAGGATGCCATTATCCCGGGCATCTTCTGGCTTTCTAACGTTCACGAGATGCTTTCCTTCATCTGCGTCGCGGAAAGTGACATGGTACAGGGCATCGGTCCGGGGGAAGAAAACGCTGTTCGCGAATTCGACTGGAATGATTACGAACGCCTGGTTATCGTGGTGAAACATGACCTCGGTAGCCTTGAGTACAACATCTACCACACTTGGATGCAAGAAACCAAGAAACGTCTTTCCAAGATGGTAATTCCTGCCCTGATTGAGAGCCAGTCTCTTCCGGGGTTCACCTCAAGTGATGGAGGTGGACGATTGTTCAATCGCATTCTTAACACGAACAGCCAGCCAGCTTATAGTATGGACGATATCCTGAACCTACTAAACAAGGTCTGGAAGAGCCTGAAGAGTTATTATGTGGAGGATTCGGTGGTACAACAGGTCCTCACGGAAGTGCTCAAACTAGTAGGCGTCACAAGTTTTAATGATCTTCTAATGAGGAGAAATTTCTCTTCCTGGAAGAGAGGTATTGCTTGTTTTTGATCTTCCTTGATGTGGTGCTCATTTTGTGCTCGTTTCTTAGCCATGCAGATTCAGTACAATATCACACGGATAGAGGAGTGGTGCAAGTCGCATGATATGCCAGAGGGTACACTCCACTTGGAACATTTGATGCAAGCCATCAAGTTGTTGCAACTGAAAAAGGTTGGTGAAGAACTTGACTCATCCTTTGAGGAAAGTTCCTGACTTAAAATGATAGGCTACACCTGCCGATATCGAGATTATTTATGACGTTTGCTGGATGCTCAGTCCCATGCAAATACAAAGAATGTGTACCAACTACTACGTTGCGGAATACGAGGTGGGTCTACTGCCTCCTACGGATCCTGCAGCGCGATTATACCCGACCCTTTTCAGAATCCCATCTCACCTGAAATTCTCCGTGTCGTTGCCTCTCGAGTGCAAGCGAATGATCGTAATGATCATCTCCTTCTCTCACCCGAAACTGAGGAAGTCGGACCATACGAACCTCCATATCCTCGTGAGGTGTCAGGGCTTGAGACGTATGTTCCAGCATACCTCAACGTGCCTCATCTCCGCCGGTTAGCTGCCCTTGTCGCATAGTTGGTCTTTCCGCTCTGCATGTTTTTATGGTTCTTTCCGGCTATCAACGGGACGATGATTTTGCGTTTGCTATCCGCTTACACTATGTATCCCTTTCTTCGGATATTCTTCAGATAATATCAACGTGGCTTCCTGGAAGACATGATGGTAATGGTAACTTATACGACATGGAAACAGAATAACAAGTATGTAGACAGATCTAAGACCTGTCAAGTCGGCACAGTTATTCATTTGACCCTGAGTCAGTCAGTACGACCGTCGATCCATCCTCTAGTTGCCCTGATAATTCTAAATTATTCTGCAGCACATGACTTCCGGCTTCCGTAGACGATCGCTTCAAATACAGTGTCTGACCCGGATGAATCATAGAGTCGCCATAGCAGAGGGAAAACTCACCGAAGCTGCATGGGACACGCCAAAGTGTTGAACAACCAGGTCGAGCGCCTTGCCCGTCATTGTCGTCTGTGGTATATTAGATAACGAAAGTTTGGTGCGAGCCTACATCACCTTTCGGAACCATAAAGCAATTTCTTTAGCCGATCGGCCGACAATCTCAAGACGTACAGTGACATGAAAACGTTGGTCGACTGGTACCGTAGAACCTCTGTCCTTGGGGTCTCCGGGGACCGCTTTGTGACGTAGTTTCATTAAATTGACCTTGTGCAGCTGCGCTAGCTTTTGAGAGTCGGTAGGAAGATTCGTCTGCCGACGCACCACCATGGTGGTGTGGGATATCTGGCCAGATGCCAAAAACCGTTGTGCAAGGATGGCACGAGCAGCTTCATGCTTCACATTAGCTTTCTCAACGGCAAGGCCAGTGCATGAGTGAGATTGCATATGACGGTGACTATGAGTCGTGTAAGATATCTCGAAGACGCGACACAGTGCCTGCGAACGTACTCGATGCAAAAAGAGAGCTGGCAGCCAGGACAACCCCTTGGTATTGCCTCGCGGGATTGTCCCTCCTGGGCAAGGTCAACAGTGGACACCCCAGTCGTAAGGGAAGACTTGTTACATCCTAAAAGGGCACACTTGGAACGCGTCCAAGTGGCGGATGACTGGGATGCCAGACGCTGTTGGACAGCGGAACAGTCGTGGAGGTCTGGTGAGATATGAAGCTTGCAAAACCACCCCAAACAACTGCATTGAATGGGCAAAAAGTCAAGGACATTGCAGGA
>JBBPLK010000013.1:226066-247119 GCA_038089735.1 Exsudoporus frostii
CTGACAACTGGGACAAGCTCAGTCACATAACATAGAAACAATAAAAGTTCTACCTTTCTCTTGATCGATCGATCCTCCCTCCAGGCTTCAAGCGTGCTTCGCACCACTCGATCACACTCCTCCAACAACCTCTTGATGACATTTCGCATGTTCCCTGTGCCGTAATACTTCTCCACGACGGGTTGGTGCTGGTCAATTATCATGGCTATACCTTCGAAAAGCGCGGTTAGAACAGTGACGTAGTATAGTGGGGATGAGGCTGTCGATACTGGCGCTCAGCACATTACAAATGAATAACATATACTCCTACTTTTGGCAGAAGTAGGTGCTCTTACCCGCACCAAGTCGACGACAAACGACGCATATGCTTCAAGACCTTCTGTTTCCCAACCAATTGCAGGAAATAGCTTGAAATAACGGCTCGTCGCAGCTGCGTCACGAGATCGTGATGCCTGTGCAAATTGGTTGAGGAATATGGATAGGAGTTGTTCTCTCGCAGCTTGAAGTGTCTGCGCAGGAGGGAGGTGGTTCTCTGCAGTCGGCTGGGAAGGGTTTGAGCCCTGTGTACATGGAGTCACGGAAAGAATGTACCACGGAGGTTTCAGCGAAGGAGCCCGAAGTAACTTCGAATGGCAAGGACATAGCACGAGCACAATGTCTAGTCGCTGACTCCCAGTCCTGGTATTCAATGCACGACTGTAATTGGGAAAGGGAGGACTTGAAGAGTGTAAACCAGGAAAGCCGTTGGCACATCGCATGCATGAATTACCTTGAGCTCCATAACCTGCCCCACTCGTTCGGCTGCCTGAGAAACACGACTCATCTCCTGGTCAAGAGTCCTCACGCGCCCACCGACGCGGTCTGCTGTTTTCGCTGTAGAGGAAACTTTCCCCGCAAGTTGTAAAGATTCAAGACATAGGTCGTCCAGATGAGGAACAAGAACTTCCAGCCGGCGAAGCGAGTCTGCTATGGAGGCGCGGTCGGAAAGTAATGTGGCAAGGGAATTGGAGAGCGTTGCTTCCTCGGACTGGTACCAGGACAAACACGACAGGATTTCGTTCAAATTGGTGAGTTTCCGTGGGTCTCTTTGAATGTAGTGTGATGTCTCGACTTGTAATTGATCTACTGAGCCATTGGATGTGCTCGCATTCATCGACGGTCGTACCATATGGATAGTGAAATCGCAGGGATGCTACTGTAGTAACTGTGCAGCTGTATCGTTGGGATTGTGCAGTCTTGACTCTCTTACAGTAATACAACGGCAAACAAGTGCAGTGATAAGCGATCACAAATTGGTGGTCACATAAATCGAACTAGAACATATGGTTTACAAACCACTCCACGCGAAAGACTTCTTAAGCTCAAAGGTACCCTGCAGGGGTAGCTCCTCGCTGTTGAATCCGAGGAACACGCGATACACGCCAGCCTTGGCGCACCATTTGTTCTGCGGAGCATCCCAGAAAGATATCGCATCTTTATTGAGGGAAATCTCAACGTTTTGAGTCGCTCTCGGCGCAAGGTCCTTTGCCTTCGCAAAGCCCTTCAGCTGTAACAGAGGTGTGGGGACACCGACGTCAGGTAAGGAGACATAAAGCTGCACCACACATGATCCGTGGATATCTCCAGAGTTGGCGACCTTGACCGCAACATTGATGCTGAAATGCTCATCATGAGAAGAGACATCCCGTAGCACGAGGTTCGAGATCGCGAACTTCGTGTAGGACAGCCCGTAACTGAGTGGTTGGGTTAGAAAACGTAAGTTCGAAAGTTCGAGTCGAACACACTCAAATGGGAACAGAGGTTTGATTACTTTAACCTGGTAGTGTTTATATCCCACAAACAAATCTTCAAGGTAACTGATCTCTCCATTCTCGCTGTGGAGATGTGGGTATGATGGAATGTCTTCAATGCGAACAGGCAACGTAAGGGAGAGCCTCCCTGATGGGTTGACAGTCCCGTACAGGATGTCAGCGAGAGCATTCCCAACTTCGTTACCTGAATACCAGGCCTGCACCACGCCATTGACATCTTCCACCCATGGCATCGCAACTGCGGAACCCTGGATGGTATATTCAGCTGACAGTCGACGTGCCATTAGTATACGTACTGCTTGAATGCATACCACCGTGTTGGGGTTAGCTTTTCCAAGCTTCAAAATGAGTCCATCTTGTCTACCAGACATGTAGAGGGTTGGTCTATCAAATCCTTCACTTTCCCATTCAGGTGTCAGACCACCGATGTAGACAACGACATCAGATCTAGTTGCAGGAGCAACTGCTTTCTGGATGGCTTGATCCGGATCGATCTTTTCGATGCCACCCAATCGCTGACCGACTTGTAAGTATGCACCAAATCTCTCACAGAATAGCCTTACGACACCACGCATTAACCCCGGCTGCGAGTTACCTTTGTCCGTCCCATCACTCGTAGTGTCTGGCGGAATTGTGTTGGTGTACTCGACAAGGACGTAGACAGGTTGTCCCTCTTCCAAGCGTACATCCGCCTTCTCTTCGACGGTTCCCTGTCTGTGGGAGCGAGGATAAGAGTGAATATGTAGTAATGAGAGATGAATGTGATACCCGTAAAAGTAGTCCCCTGGGGTTTGGTGAGTCCAGTTGTCGATTGTTAACTCGCCATCCACCCATAGCTTAGCGCGTCCAGCTACTGCGAGACCGAACTCGTAGATGGCGGTTGTATCCACCGTTAGCTTTCCTTCCAACTTGATCGTCCAATTCGGGGTTAAGCCAGATGGTAGAAAATCGTTGAGTTTGATTGCAGTTGTATTCAGGACGTACATGGCGACTTCTTTGTTAGGGTTTCCTTGGGCATCTTGTGTGTAGAAGGTGCACTGCCAACCATGGAGACCGCTTGGTGCTTTGAGGTAAACCTCAAGTGTGGGAAGATATTTGTGGGTTGTACACCATTGAGATGAACGAGCAACGTCCTGGACCACGCAACGTACAGTGACAACCAACTTCATACTTAATCTCAATACCTCTTGGCGCGTTTTGGACGATACCATCGAATGGTTTGACGACGTATGTAGGTTTGAGTGCCGCAGAGCCCCCTCCAGAAATAACGGTACTTTTCGCATTCGGACCGATAACGGCAACAGTCCTGGCTTTTGTAGGTGTGATAGGTAGCACCTTTCCGGTGTTCTTGAGTAGTACCATACCATCCGCAGCAAGTCTCCTACAGAACTTGCGCATTTCAGGCGTATCACGGGAACGTTCCTCACCATCACCAAACACAATATCAGGCTGTATTGCCGCCATCTTTTGAACAAAGGCCAGCATGTTAGTGACACGCTTGTCAATAACAGGAATCTTCAATTTCTGCGAGGAAAGACAATGTTGAACAAGGGATTCCGTTCGCCAGCGGGGCGGACCCGGCATCTCAAGGTCTAGGCCGGCGTTGATGGACTGGTCAGTTCCGTAAACACCATGCCTGCATTCGAAATGAATAAAGTAGAGAATATGCATAGAGGAGGAAGATACCACTCGCTCATTATGACTCCCTTGTGCTTCCACTCGCCTCGAAGAATATCCTCGAGAAGCTTTGGGTTCTCGGAGCAATGAGTACCCCAGAGACGGCCATACCTACCGCATAACTGACCGTGAGCAACCAGTGATAAAGCATACATCATTTCTACATACGAAGTCATGTACGCCCATGGCTGAGCATCCCTTTGGGCCAGCATAAAGCTGATCGGAGATGAGTGAGAACTACATTCCAAGAGAGGAAGGTCATACGGATAAAGGTAAACTTCTCGGAGAGCTCTGTCCGATACGACCGCCGTTCTCTCGCTCTCTTGGTCATTGGCAACAAAATGCTTTATAGTAGCCGCGACACCCATAGACTGTAGGCCATTCACATAGGCAGCAGCCATGGTTCCTGTACGAGGGAATGAGTATGTATCAAGCATATCGATACTGTAGGCCGACCGGAAAGATGAGGATCTTCGGAAAAAGACTCGAACGCGCGTCCACCGAGGGGGTTGCGCTGGATGTTGCATGTTGGAGCGAGGAGAATGACAGATGACTTGATTTTGGTTTCTTCAGCCAAGAAAATCCCAACATCATGTATTAAATCAGAATCGAAGGTTGATGCCATGGAGGTTTCGCACTATTCCCGGCCTCAGTATCTGGTGCGCAGAGGACTGTTTGTACTCACGGGCAAGCACACAGCTGGTGTAGAGATAAAATGAGATGAACCACGGACACCCTAGAAAAAATCAACACAGCTTGATGAAGCAACAAAAACATTTGCTCACATTTGGCCCATCACTCATCCGGACAGCTGGGATGTTTAAACGGGGGACAGCATTGGTATTTCACCAGTTAGGTGCACCGAGAAGGCTGATCTTCTCGTTTACGTTGAGCCTTTCTACAGGCTCGGGACTTGGTGTATCCAGAAACACTCTTGGCATGACGTGCTATAGAGGGGTTAAGGCCGTGGAGAACTTTGGTGAGATTTTCACCACATTTATATAGCATATTCGAGGCGGGGAAATGTCGGTGATATTCTGGAGAGACGAGCGTGACGGCCCGTGGATACCAGGGGAATTGAGATATTGATGGACCATGGATCCGTCTGGCAAGAATCTATGAAAGCCCAGGCTCGATCCAACCGGGGAGGCATGTGCACCTTTTTCCAAAGTGTTATCATGAATTTATGATGTAGATAATAACACTTTGGAAGCGCTGACAGTCCGGAAGCGGTGTCGCGATACTCCACAACCGGTCCGGTCCAGGTGACCGACCGACATAGGTATCAATGTTTCGAACAAACAGACTCGAGCAATCGCCGAGAGCTCCATATTGACGAGCAGGTAGCATCTTACGTAACTTGAATGCAGAATAACGGGCAACCTGAGCCTAGTACTCATGAAGCCGATGGGCCCAACGCGGCGAGTGTACAACATGCACATCGTACCTACCAGACTTCCATAAGCTATTTCAGAAACACCTCAGATCATCGCATGTCCGAAGGAATATCTCACGTATTAACCAATGAAGCGATCCCACGAACGGAGGCTACGATCACCATCCGGGTAATCAAGTCTTTCGAATACCGTACGCAGCGAAGCCTCGTCCTCCACAAACTCAACCTCGAAACTACGACAGTGGGTGCCTTGAAAGAAACTGTTCGGCAAGGTATATTACATTCACCTCCTGGTCCCAGCCTTCATCTGATCTCACCTTCAACTCAGCTATCCAGACTGGACCTGCATGGCGGCCCTACCGTTATGTCATTCTAGGTCTGTATCCTTCACCAGGCATGTTATTTCTTCTTTGTTCAATGTCGAGCTAGATACTGTCAAATTCTATGCAAAGGCGCATGGTGCAAAGGTGCGGAAGTTGCTTGGTCTTGGAAAACTGCTCGTTCATCTATGATGCGCTTGTTTTCGCCAGACTACGAATTTGATCATTAATTTGGACCACGATGAATGGATACTGGAAGATGACACTAAGATTCTGGCAGATGTTGGTCTTGGTAGGTATGGAGGTTAGTCCACTGACCGGTCGTTCACTTTCTGAATTCAGAGAACGAAACCGAGGTCAGCTTCTTCAATCGCAAGACTTACGAAAGCTTCAAGCTTAACCCAGAGGTAAGATGCTTGTTAACCCAGCACTCCCCTCCTCTGATCTCAGCCTGCTCCCAGGTTCGCTGGGATACAGCTTCATGATAACAATTGTGAACCTTCCAACAGTATCTCAGAACGTTCCTTAATGCATATTAATTACGATGGATGTAACAAACGATGTGTGGATCCATGGAGACACAGCAGTACTAGTGGCAACAAATATCAAATGACAAATGTCCGTCAACCAGCGTACAGAAATTACTGATTTGCGCATTGTACCCGAGGTTCGCCCTCGTGATCCTCATCCATTGCATCATCCGCCATAGCGTTAGCTCTCGACCGTGCATCGGGTTCCTCGAGATCCACTTCTTCCATGTGGACGCTCTTAGGGAAACTCTGCACGGGAACACGAGGGGGGAGAACCTGCTCAAGTAAAGCAGCTTTGGAAGGATCGATGGTATCTGGAAAATCAACAGTGAACTTGACATAGAGATCACCAGGCTCATGATGCCGTTGAGATGGCATCCCTTGTGACCGGATGACCTTGACGGAGTCTGATACAGCGAAAGTCAAGAAAGGGAAGAAACTTGAAACGACACAACGTACCATTTTTAACAACTTCCCCGGGTAAAATTCGAAGAAGTAATGCTCGATCATCAAGATGTTTGATCGCAACATCACCACCGGCAAGTGCGGTGAGGAGGTCGATCTCTAGTTCAGTTACGAGATTGTTTTCCTGACGCTTGAACCTATCGTGGGGTTTCTCCTCTATAACAATTACGACATCTCCAGACTGAGCATTTGGCGACTGATCGCTTTCGCCCGCGAAGGTGATCGTCTGACCACCCTTCATGCCCTTGTCTATGTGAACCTCTAGGATCTTCTTCTCCGGGATGATCTTCTTGCCCTTGCAGTTCGAGCAGCGATCCTTGGGATTGATAACCTCTCCCGTCCCATTACATTCGTCACATCCCGACTGTATTTGTTGGACCATAGGACCCATTTGGCGAAAGATGACCTTGACACCTCGACCATTACATGATCCACATGGGCGAACGGCACCATCCTTGCCACCCTTGCCGTTGCACTTTGAACAAAGAGCGTTCCGCGTGAGAGCGAGTTTGGTGGTCTTGCCCTTGTAGAGTTCCTCGAGCGACACCTGGACTCGATGAACAAGATCTTTGGTCTTGCGGATGCCCTGCGAACGGCCACCACCTCCACCGAAGAAGCTCCCGCCCCCGAAGAGTTGACTGAAAAGATCCTGGAATACGAGTGCGGATGGAGCCGTGAGGTGGAGAGTAAAGAAGATGTGCTAACCTGCGGATCCATGCCACCCATTCCGCCCTGTTCCGAGAGACCAGCTTCTCCCCGAGTATCATATATACTCCGTTTTTCGGGATCCGCCAGGACCTCATATCTAGTGCACATGTGTTAGCAGAGAAAGAACGCGGGCGAGCATGGACATACGCATGTGTCACCTCCTTGAATAACTCGGGGTCACCGCCTTTGTCCGGGTGTAGACGTAACGCCCTGCGGAAGAATAAGGACAAGGAGGGGAACGGTGAAAAGAAAAGCTAACTTCTTTCTGTAGGCCTTTTTTAGCTCGCTCTCAGAGGCGTCGGGGGCAACCTCGAGCAGATCGTAATATTTTCTGCAAGTAAAATGAGTCAGTCGAAAGGAACAGCCAAAGGGGACTGGCTGACGTTTCTCTGACCATGGTGGAAAGGATGGGGTAGAAGAACGAAGAAAGTAACGAACGGCGATGGGCCTCTTTAGCCTCCTGCTCGCAATGCTGTACGAGAAAGTTGTGGAATGTCCTGGAAATTTCTGCACATCCACTTTTGGAAGCCAATGGTAGTCCAATGATCGCTGCCTGCAGTATGTACAGCACGCATGTACTAGTGTGTAATTCCCTACGCAGCCCCAGATCCTCCGCTAGCACTAATGTCTGGATAAACATCAAATCGCCGTTGTGTAGTCACGGGTATTCCTGCTCTCGCGGAATGGTACACTTGGGGATCTTCCGGGGATGTTGAACGTCCGTCGTATCCAACCTCTGGAAAACTCACCAATGTTGAAGTGCAGGATATCCTCGCGCTCCTCAGTCTCCCCAAGCACTTTCCCACTATTTCGTGTCAGCTGTCGGATCGTCGCTGCAGCAGTACACTCACAATGGATCAACTAGCAAAGTGTGGCCGTACTATCACACACAATCGTTAGTCTAATCTCACAGTCTCAAAAAATGGCCCACCGCCTGATAGGCTGCTTTCGGATCTCGTGCAGGGCTACACATCGAAAAGAAGACTTGATTGTCAACAGCCCTGCACAAAACCTCGCGTCAGCTCGATCATAATCCAACAGCACAACTGCCTACCGGGCTCGTTGGAGCAGCTCCCAGTGGAGAGGTCCTGTTGTCGTATTGAATGCCGAAGGATAGATGAGTACGTGACAACCTGCCAAACAATAGTGAGTGTGCCGCTTGCCGCTAGCTACCCATGCACCACCCCCAACCTTTTCGTGCAGCGATCATAGCAAGCTCCGGGAAGCGCACATCGTAGCATATTCCAAGGCCAATGCGCGCGAAATCTATCGTCAATTGTCGTAACCATTCTACCCATGGTAATAGGTCCCTACCCGTATCAAAAAATGTCGTAGAAGAGCCACCTGTCAGCGTCTCGCTCTCCTACGCAATTAAATGTAGGTTGCTGGTCGGAAAGCAGTGCACGCACCTTGAACCTGATCTGGCCTGGTATATCAATGTCAAACAGATGGACTTTGCGATGCGTCGCTACAAGTTTGCCTAGCCAAAGTATAAGCAGCAAAGGCGAAAACATGCAATCATTCATGCCTTCTGGTGAAAATACGGTGCACGTATTGTAGATCTTGCCGTCAATTGCGTCCCTTTCGGGTATCGAACCTGATTCGTCATTAAATCGACTGGTCAAATTGCGCCAAGTGTATGGTGCACCTCCAATGAGCCAAATCTGGTTTTCCGACGCTGCTTCTGAGAGCATTCTAACGCTCTGACTCTGAGTTTTTGGAATATCATATTCTTGCCCAGGTATATACCCGATGGTTTCGGCGTGTACAGGAAAATGCACATGGCCATATGGCGAGTTAAAACATTCCTGGGGTCGACCATGATGCTGAGGGAAGGTGGAATAGAGGGAAGCGTCTCACAGGCAAGACAACCAGATCAGGCTTCCTGTTGGAGTCCCTCGTTGCCCGATTGATCATGTCCCTAGCATGTTTCAGGTTCGCGTGTTTGATGTCTGTATCAGTGGGATTTTCTGCTTCGTGAGAGGGACTGCCTAGCTGAATGAGTGCCAGCCTGAACTGCTTGAGATCCGGGGGGTCAGAAGACATTGTTCGATAGCGGGGGCAGGTATGATATGATGGTCTGGCTGTCGATGCGCGACGAAGCAAAGAGAGCATGCAAGATAGATATGGAATAGATATGGATCAGATTCAGAAGCCGTTGCTTATCACTGAATTCAAGTTCCCACCACGACTAGACTGTTCGACGTGAGCTGCTTCAATCAATGAAACCCACTGAACCCATAATGATTGATACACACGTAACCAGCCATGTCGCTTCTCCTTGTCTATAATCCTGTTTGTGGCGACTCTACGGCAGAACGGTTCTTCACTACCCATGTCATTCCCCGTCTTCACACTGCGAACCGAATCCCTACCGAGATTGTCCGCACCCGCGCCGGCGATGCAGGGAGACAGGTCCTCAGATCCCTCGATAGATACACGGGGGACACCACGGTTGTGCTATGCTCTGGAGACGGTACCCTTCACGAAATAGTGAATCAGCTTGCCTTTGCAACCGACGCGGGAATACGCGAGGACGAACAATCCTTTCCCATCCGCTTCGTACTCGTTCCTTGTGGAACAGCGAACGCGCTGTATGCGTCCTTGTTCAGGCCCCCTCCGCCACAAGAGACAATCACCTATAAATTGCGATCTTTGGAGGCTTTTCTTGGTGCCTCGACACCAAGACCACTTACTCTGTCCCTCACTTCACTTCTGGGCCCTCTCTATGGCCAGGACGATTCCCGACCTGTAGCGTCGATTGTTGTCACCTCCACAGCGTTACACGCAGCCATCCTAAAGGATTCAGAGAAGCTCCGAAAGGAAATCCCTGGCATTGAACGATTCAAAGTCGCAGCACAGCAGAACATCACAAAGTGGTATGCCAGCCATGTCAAACTCTTACCTATCCCGTCATCTGGAGTCGTCCACACCTACGATCCACGAAGGGGTGACTTTATTCCCCCTGGCGACTCCAGTGCGAGCCATTCCGCGTTGGAGGTGCATGGCCCATTTGCCTACTTCTTATCTACCATGAATGTAGATCGACTGGAGCCCGAGTTTCGCATCAATCCTATGATATCAAAGAGTCCCCCAATGGACACGTCGATGGATGTGGTCATGGTCCGCCCCCAGCGTGATCCGACCTTTACCCTGGATACCCTCCAAGCAAGGGTAAAATTCGCAGAGAAAATCGCCACAGTCCTCACCACAGCGTATCAAGATGGGAACCATATAAACTTGCGTTATTCGGAGAATGGGGATATAACAGACAGTGGGGATGGTAATACGGTCGTTGAATGTTTCAGGTGTGGGGGGTGGGAATGGATACCTGTTCGTCGCATCTTTTCCTGTTTGCTCCGAGTCACTGATACTCCTCAAGAATGAGGCAGATGAGGATGCGCGTTTGCTGTGCGCAGATGGTTCTATCTTCGAAATAGAGAAAGGTGGCCGAGCTACTTGTAGGGCTGTACCACGAACAGATATGACCTTAAGGAATTTCTATGTTCACGTCTGAAGTTGCTTTACTGTACCACATGTATGAAGGCTGCTGATATCGGAATCACAAGGTATATCGAGGAGTCAACCCAAGACTTTGAGAACGGCCTCGCTAGCTTCCTTATGGCATTGCTCAATAGATTGGTTACTATCAATCTGCAAACACTTATTAGCACGCCGCCTGTAGTAGACTTGGACCTATACCTTAATGACTTTGCCTTGGTTTTCGTAGTACCTAATGACAGGTTGAACAAACTCGTTGTGAGTCTCTAGATGATCACTTTCAATCAATCTTGGTGGGTCAAAAGAGAAAAAAAGGCTTACGGAAGCGTTTCTTGAGACTTTCGATGTTGTCATCTTCACGTCCGCTGGTTTTCCCCCGTTCCAAGATACGCTGTATCATCACATCCTGATCCGCCTCAAAGACCAACACTTGGGATGGTGAACAAACCTTTCGAAGCCGAATCAGCATTCGAGAGGCTAAAAGATGCGTCATGCGCGACATACCGTCTCGTCAAATGTCAAAGCTTGATCCATTTTACGCGGGAAACCGTCTATGAGGAAACGCCCGTTGCCATCTGTCCACCCGGGACCCGATCGTGTCTGCAGCTCCACAGACATAGCGATCTCTAAAAGCTTAATGGTAACCTCCTTCGGAACGATGGTCCCTTCACGAATGCAAGTCCGGATCATGTCCCCGTAATGAGAACCTTCCCGGTCTTGTTCAGCACGCAAGAGATCACCGGCTACGAGCCACCGCATAGATCAGCGTGAGCATATGCTGAGTGCGAGACGACGGATCACCTGATAGATGCTTGAAATCGAAGTCTTCTACGAGTTTGCTGCACTGAGTTCCTTTGCCTACATAGATGTCAAATCACGGGGATTCTAGAGTTACAGGAACTCGCCTGCACCAGGTCCCCCGAGCACATATATCACGGTGACCTTCTTCGAGTTGAATGCTGGTCGTGTAACACCGTCTACAGTTGATGCCATTGTGTACTGATATCAAAAGAGTTGTATTCTAATGTGTGTCCTGGGGATGGTGTTGTCGGGGCGGAACAAGGGGATGAGCGCGCTGCAGGGGTTGCTTTGAAGCTGGATGCGTTGCCTCTCTGTGTTTCACGATAAAGTAGAAGGTTCCACCAGACACGAGGAATAATCCAAGGAAGAGAAGCGGATTGGGACCTTTGCGAGCAGTTGTAGAAAGTGGCATGCAACTTGCAAGGCACAGCTTCCTTGTTTACACACTAAATTCACGTTCAGTTTTGATCCAGTCTCAATTACAATCCCCACAGAGCAAAAGGTACTATTGGTTCTGACACTCATGGATGGGGGTGTCATCAGAATAGATCATGGTTCAGACGTATATGTGGTACGGTCGTGCTACCACGAGGACGGGCACGACTTATTGGCCTTTGGAGGTGAGCATTCTGTCGAGGTCTACCAGATAGTCAGCGAAATTCCTTTCCTCCGCCTCCTCTGTCGCTAAACCTATGTCCTAGAGTACAACATCTGCCAAGAGATTAGCTTCGTTCCACGTCGGGACCAGAGTGACTGCGTTAGCCTGGTCGCCTCGTACACTCTCACCTAGCAGTAGCGACAGTTGGCTCATCGAGTTCGTTCTCACACTAGGCATCTAGAGTGCAGGTGGAAACTTGATGTCTGATTTGCAGGGTTGCGGCAGCTGGAATCGACTTTGGTCTGCACCTATTGACAAAGTCTGCCTCGTCCGGCGAGTACATATTTCCTTTTGGTGGAGGCCTGAGCGGGCACCATGGTAAAGTGAATGATATGTGCTTTTGTGGTGGCCACGATCAAGATAATGCACGTTACGTCGCCTCCGTATCTGGTAAGTAACTTTAGAGTTTTGAAAGTTAGCTCGCTCATCGGATTTAGATGACAAGATGCTAATGGTGTGGGATCTTCAACCAACGCTCAACATCTCTTCCGGAGTTCCTTCTCCAGAAGACTCCGGTCAAAGCGCTTCCTCTCCACATAGCCCTCGACCTCAACCAACTGCCTATGTCATCGCTTTCCCACACCCTGTAATCACTGTCAATTCACATCCTGGGAGTAGCAAGGAATTCCTCGTTTCTGATTGCCGCGGATCCGTCTTCCTTACGGATTGGCGAACCGATCCTGCCCTGACAGAACAAGGAAGTTGGAGGCACTCCACATTGGTCGAGCTTGTTGAGCCACATGCTCTGAGAGACTCTCTTCTGGGAAAGTCGTCCCAGAACATGGGCTTTGCCGCATGGCGTCGTGATAATGCTGAGATGTATGTGCATGGCTCTCGAAAAACCTTGCTTGTGACAGAACATTGGGCCTACAGTGTTGGGGCAAGCTATGGGTCACGTTTCGCCATTTGGGACATGTCGAAATTACGGGGCGGCAAGCCTATACACACAGGGATTAGTTTCCAGGATGGAGGGCATACTTTCCGGTATGTGTGTTCCCTCCATATACACGGGACCGCAAGTAGTTTACCACCGTATAACAGGTGGTGTCCAACAAACCCGGATTATTTTGCAATTGCCGCCTACTCCGTCAAAAGGGGGGCAGTTCTCCATGTCCATAACATTGGCTATGTACATGCACAACCTAGCGTCATTAACGTAGCTCCTCGCCCGCATCGCATTCGAGATTTCGATTTCATGGCGCTGCGTGGTCAACCATTACTTGCTATCGCTTTTGGTCAACAAATCGTAGTGTTTTCTATCGGTGACGAGTAACAGAACGTGACCATAGAGAAAATACAAGACATGTGTCGTAGCTAGTTGCTCATAACATGAAGGAGTACAGTCGAAATTCTGCGAAGAAAAAACGAGATAACAGTAGCGGTCATTGCTAGCTTCCGACGAAGTTGGCCTGACCAAGCAGTTGTGAGGGTCCATATGGATATTGTGTATAGTGAGTGGTCAAGCCGTCACCATACGTGGCATTGCGCAGGCCAGCGTTCGTCGTCAGTACATGATGTTCCTCTCCGCCGAATCCAAGATCAAACAACATAGTGCGATAATAGTGGTGATCTGCTGATGTATACTCATTGATTGGTGGGCCCATCGGAGGTGGATAGGTAACAGGTCCACTCCGTGTCGGGATACCATAGATAACCCCGCTTGCATTTGCCGGATAACCCTCTTGAGGACTCGTGATAGAAAAGTTGATATGATGAGATGTCAGATTCTGAGTGCCCCCTTGTGGAGAGGGTGTTGTCTGCGATGGCGATGCCTGCTCCTCTGATAGTTGCTATCAGCGATAGCCAAGCGCAAAGTCAAGGGAAGCCATACTTTGGGTGGAAAGGTCAAGAGAAGTATCGTGATGAGATCGATCCCTCGTAACACTCGGACGTGTACGGTGCATATGAATGAGGTGCCACAAGAAACGAGCATGATAGGCTGCGAACGACGCCGTGGGGGAAAAATGGGAAGCTTCGTTGTAGGCCTCGGCTGTTCTTATTATAGTTGCATGAATTTCGCGAGCTGCACCCTCGGGCAACTCGGATTGCAAGCCTGGATTCGCATCTGAGCTGCGCAATAACTGGCGAGCGGTGAGCGATAGTTTCGCTTTTGCTAAACTCGAAGCATCGTACCTTCAAAAGGAAGATTGCAGAGTAGGCGGTCATCACCGTTGTGGTTTCTTGGCCATATCTCTGGGAAGGTGGAAGGGTATAATAGGGATGTGCATGAGAATATTCATACGCACCAGTACACCAAGATCCCGGAAATCCTTTGAGGCAATTTGAAGAACGCTGAGTGCATTCTCATAGCATGCTGACAGTGCACGTAGGTGACTATTCGTCCGATTTTCCTAAAACGTCGTCATGATTAGACAAGAACAACGCTAAGAAGACTACTCACTGGAGCAGCATCAGCTTGTACACCAAAACTATTCAAGAAGAGGCTGGAATATAAGCAGAAACAGTTGAGAAACGAGAAATGAAATGATTCCCCGTTTGCTGCTGAAAGGATCAACAAAGATAACCTAGCAGAATGTTATCTCTCACCTCTCCGCATCTCGTGCTCCCATTTTGTTGTCCACTGTGACAACTTAGCATTTGCATTCTTGAGTGCCATGTCAATGTTGATCTGACCACTGCCGCCGTCAACTAGACTCCGATTAGTGTGTAGCATGTCAGTGGTCTCCGCCTAGATGACATGCTTTAGTTCCCCAACATAGCGGTAAGTGAAACACACTCACCGCAATTCTCCGTAATTGTATGAATGCGGCAACAATAACGTCTTCACATCGTAATGGAGAACTACCCTGTTCATGCCAAGTGTCCGCATGTCTGATAAAGTCGTCCTGCACCCAAGCAGGTGAAATACTGAAGGGTTATCCAAGTTTTACGTTAGCTACCTCGGGAAGCATCCAATGACGCCCGGTTTGCATGCTGAGGCTTCGATCGTGAACAAACAGTACAAGATAGGTTCTCTCGCGATTCCGTCGCTCAAGTAGCTGAAATTCCGTTTCGTTCGCAGATGGCTTCGCCAAAAAACGATTTAGACCAAGTTCTACAGCCATCCGGCACGCCTATCACTCGCATCAGTAATCGGAGAGCTGTTCCAAGAGCCTCTCGCACTCACGTAGCCAATGTACATCCATGTGCGCTAGGAGCATGTCAGGAAGACACTTGAGTGAGGCCGGGGCATCTCCACGTACATTATCATCCTGCTCTCTCCAATACGTTAAGCACGCAAAAGCTTGAACCACTTCGACCCGTTTCCACCCCTCAGCGAACGCACGGACAGCTAATTCATGTGCGAGGTGGAGACACTCTTTGTAAAGGCTTGGCTCAAAAAATTTACAGCCAGCGGCGATGAGCGTGGTGAACAAAAGGGGACACTTCGACCGCACATAATTGACTGAGTGTAACTGTGGATCGAATAAATTGATAAATGGATTGAGGCGTAAAAAGATGGCATCGAAGAGCATCTTAGCCTTGTCCTCTGATATGAGGCCAGCTGTGATCGGATCTTGAGATCCAGCTGGGAGAGGAGTGGGTCGTACCAGTTGAAGACTATCCAAATCACTCCGAGGTATCTGGGGTACGACAGTGGGATAAGGGGATTTGTGTTCGGGGTTGAGAATCGTACGGAAAAAAGAATTTTCTTTGCGGATGAGTTTCGCAGGAAACTTTTCATCCCCACGATCTTCTTCTTCGTCACCATCCGAGGGTCGATTTCCAGAGGCTAAAGCCGCGTGCGCAAAAGCTTGATGTAAGTCGAGCACGAACAAGTGAGCTTGAATAATTACCTGAGGCGCTGTATTGATCCATTGGTCGGATCATGGTACCATATTGTGTTTCTACTTGGGAAGATTGGGAGTCGACAGCAGGGAAAACGGAGGACATGGATGTCTCATTAGCCTGCTTGAGTTTTGCGGTGTTTAACCCTTTCTCCAGACGTCGCAGCATCTTGGA
The DNA here is from genome assembly GCA_038089735.1 of Exsudoporus frostii. Lineage (NCBI taxonomy): Eukaryota > Fungi > Basidiomycota > Agaricomycetes > Boletales > Boletaceae > Exsudoporus > Exsudoporus frostii. The sequence continues at coordinate 241,897 of JBBPLK010000013.1, forward strand.
TGCCTCCGATAATCTGGGATAAGACGTATTAGAAGGACCAAAAACGAGGTTGAGATGACTCTATCATACTTTGACCCGGGTTTGCGACCGCGGCGATGTTTCTCGAAAATGCATCTGGAGTGGTGCAAGATGTGACATCCATCAAGTAGAACCGCATTATTTCCTACATACTCAGCGTTAGTCCTCTTACACCTCTGGCATGGCTTCTGGCCATCCTCGGCCCCAACACACTTCATCTGACTTGCAGTGAACTAGAGAATACAAACAGTACACGAAGAACCTACTTTAGCTGCACGGCATACTGTGCAGGCTCTAGGGTTCCTCACGACGGGTGCTTTGGAGCTGTGTGTGATGTTAGTACGCCGGTGGGAGGGCATGATGAGGTTCCAACATACGCGAATTTCGAGGACTGTATTTCCACAACCTCTGCGGAGGCCTGCATTATGTCTAGGCCCCAAAACTCTGGGTGAGCACGGTTATCAACGTTACGGTGACTCGGCGTCAGTTTATCGACCGGGGAAGGTCGGTTAATTAAGGGTTAAGATGAAGATGAGTCAAAGACAGCGTCAGAAGTGATTAGAACTCCCGATACGAATAGGACTGCAAAGAAAAAAGAAGTACGACACGGATACCAGAGAGCAGAGCAACAGAGCGACCTTTGATGTCGATGAAGGAGCGAAGGAACGGGGATGGGATTTGTTGCAAATAAAGCCGGGCGGCACAACGAACATAGGTTGCCGAGCTCGGCAATCACTTGATTGTCCGACTTCAAACCGCTCACTTCCTAATCTGGAGAGGCGATGCCTTGGTTGTACCTCGTGAAATTAATTTAGCAAGGCGTCTTCACAAAAATAATTGCATGCGTGGACAACATGGCCACTGATTGCATGAAGGCGGTACGTCCTCGTGACTGCGCAGCAGGCGCAATCACTGCATTGACCCAAATTTCGATAACCCGGATGTTTCTTGAGTGACCGTTGCACACGAGTCAAATATATGCTTTCCTTCGAGTCTCACACTCTTCGTAAGTAGATACGGTCGGACCGGGGGATCCCCGAAAGGTGGAGGTTTACACATTGCAATTCTGTGCATGCTACTGCCACTGCTTTGAATGCCTTTACGAATACAAGCACTTGCGAATTGCACGGGCTCGATGGTGTGTCTACGGGAAACCCAAACACTTTTGTCATCGCAACGAGGCGAGGTATCGCTGCAAAGTGTGTCAAACTTTAAAGTGACATGTTCGAGAGATTTCCTCACAGTTTCAGCATCTGCCACGGCAGCTTTGAAGCGAACAACATCCCTCCAGCATTCCAGAGGTGTCGTTAGATTCATTCTGCACGTCTTTAGTCTAAAACACAGCCCAATGGAAAGCACCATACTTACTTGTAACAAGATGCAATTGCTTCTCCCGTCTCCTTGACAGAAGGGAAATCACCTAGTTGGCGTCGTGTTTGGAACCTATCAACCTTCTCCTTGATTTCCTCTAAGTCACCGAGCAGCGCAACACCAGTTTTCAGGCCACCGTGAGTACTGCTGTCTTCGACCATACTCATTTCCCGGTCTAGGTTCTCCTTCTCCAAAGCACGGTGGATTTCAAGTTGGACCGTCTCCTCCTCAGCGCGCAAAGCCGTTAATTCGCGCTGTATTCTTTCCCGTACGTGGGAATCTATCGCAAATTGTCGTTCGGGCATGGTCTCCTCAGACGCGAGGCGCGCAGAGAGGTTGTTCACCACATCCGGGGAAATCTAGACATGTAAGTGGTCTGCAAGCCCAGTGAAAGGAAAACGACATACCTCTATTGGTGCTTCTGAGTGGAACACCTTCGGGCGTGTATCAGGCTTGGACTGGCTTCCGCCCATTTCCGTCGGACGAGTTCACTGAGCGGAAGGACACCGCAACAATATTGATGTTGTTTATTTGGCTATCTCACGTGGCTATTGTACATACACATCCAGCCCAGAAATTCCAAGGGCATCGTTTGGTACTGTTAGTGCAGTGCGTTCAGATTATCCTTGCACACGTTTAATATGATATTTGTGACCATATTCAAGGAGCCTACAAATTGCAAGTCAGGTTGCCAAATCATAATAGTATCTAAGCTGTGCGTTACCAATCAGGCTCGATTTCCGTGATCACCCTAATCCTGCGTTAGGAGTTATATCAGTAAACTATCACCTATTCCACAAAGTGTCTCACTGAGTTTTTTTAGTCTCTTCTAGCTCGTGGAAAACTACCCACCCGGTATGCGGCTTCCGGGTAAATAACACTGACGTCGGATGAACATGTAGAATCTGCAAGAAGTAAGTCATCCATGACCGCTGATAAGCAATCCACACAATTACTTGGTCATTTTTAACCGAGCGATATGTTCCGTCTGCCATCCATCGAGCCGCATTTCGCCAATATCCACTTACAAGGCACTGCCGCAGCCGTTTGGCATCCCCCTCACAACTCTGTTTTGGGAGATCAAAGCGTATCATGTACTTGCCGAGTTGTGAGCGGATGGACACCGCTCTAGACATCGCCCGAAAGTTTAGCGCATGAGCCTTGCACCAGGATGATGAGCGTCCATATCTTGTGAATGCATTGTACGCTGTCGTTAATACGTGAGTACCCTTGTAGCAGGCATTGACTACTTGCACACCATTCAAAAGTGTCAGATGATCCTTTGCATACGGTCAGCGATAACTGATACATGGTAAATATGATACTTACCCCTTCTTCAGCAGTAAATTTCCGCCTTTCGAGTTCGGCGAGGGCGCCTGGTGCCCCATCTGGGATGATAAATGCGTCCTATACCCCGAGTGATCACTATGTAGGCTCGACGGCAAGTTATTTACACACCTGAACTGAGATCATTGCCGCGATCGTCAAGATTTCCTCCCCACAAGAAAACTCTTTGGAACTAAACAACTGAACCAAGAGTTTAGATGTGGCCAAACAATAGAGGTCAATCTTTACCATACGGGCAATGCAGAGGTCCATAGGACACTCGGCAACTCGTTGGCCCATGACAGTCAGTCGTCCATCCTCTCCGATCATCCCAGCTGTAACCAGACCTTCCAGTGCACGCAGGATACCTTCAGCAGGTGGAACAGAGATCCATTCAAATTTCATTAAGTCGTCAATCCCAAGGGACTTGAGCTGGAGAATTGGTGTGGCCATGTCTGTACGAGTAATCTCTGGAGGAGTCGTCGCTGGAAGCGATCCTAGGTAGGATTCGGGATATAACCTATAGCAGACGCCGGGGGATGTACGGCCAGCACGACCAGCTCTCTGCGTAGCTGATGCCAGGGAAACAGGAACGGTAGAGAGGGAAGAGAGGTAAGATGATGGGTTGTAAGACCTTATCTATAACGACATTGACTGACATATTTATCTTGGACGGATGGAACATACCTTAACAAATCCACAATCCACTACAAATTTCACCCCATCAATCGTAACACTTGCCTAGTGAAATGTGTAAAAGATTGCACTTCAACATCGAATAAGGAGCATACCTCGGCAATATTGGTTGCGGCAACCACCTTGCGGGAGTTTGGAGGTGCGCGATTGAACACTCTCAGTTGTTCTTCTGTATTCAAACCTGAATGCAGCGCCAGGGGAATAATTTGTGGTGCCCCAGGCGGTAAACTGAGTGTGAGGGACTGTCAGCTCTAGGGAAACCTGGACATCTTGACTCCGCACGTAGGTATGAGTTCTGTTATTGCCTCCAGAAACCGCTCGATGTCTTCTCGACCCGTCAGAAATACGAGAACATCGCCAGCTACATGCTTGCAACTCCCTTTTGAGTGACAAGCCGCGCACAGATTATGGACTACCGAGCGCACCTGCAGGTTAATTTTCAAGGTCACCTCGACAGCCATTCTGATATAGTCGACGGTGGGCTCTTCCAGATAGGCGATTTCTACTGGGTACATCCTTCCCTCTAAGCTGATAATAGTGGCTTCTTGCAAAGAAGTCCCTGAGCAAAAGTAGTCATGGAAAGACATGGCGTCAAGTGTGGCGGAGGAAACAATTATGCGAAGAGAAGGCCGTTTGCGTCTAATCCTACCATAGAGTATCTCAGCGAACAGTAAACGGTTTGAGTGAGGCTCCTAGACTTTTTCAAAACGCCAAGCAACAGATCAGTATAAAGGCTCCGCTCGTGGGCTTCGTCAATCTACAGCAGAATATATTAGAGAATAAACGATCAAGCCCATCATCGTGTCCTTGCCATAATAACACTATAGCGTGACAATAGTGGGTCGAGCAGCGCTTCTCGAAAGAGCATTCCGTCCGTCATGTAGCGTATGCGGGTCTTATCTTTATCGCACACGTCCTCGAATCGGATGGTGTATCCAACCTAATAAACATACATGGTTTCTGTGAGTACTCATTTGTATGGACGATCGTCTATTCGTACCTCTTCTCCAAGGACCGTTCCCACTTCGGCAGCCACACGAGCAGCAACTGATGTTGCAGCGACTCTTCGAGGTTGCGTGCAAGCTATCACATTACCTTCGGCAGCCCATCCAACTTCCAATAGATATTGGGGAAGCTCTTGAGATATGTGAGTTCGCGCGACCGCCCAAGATGTCCGACGTACGTGTGGTTTTTCCAGAGCCAGTTTGCCCGACTACAATAGTGACAGGGTACAGTTCGATGCAGTATAGGAGCTTGTCGCCTGAAAACAGTGAACTTGAGAAACGTCCAAAAAAACGCAGGCACCTACGGTATTTTGCAATGGGAAGGCGTTCACGTTGGACTTGAAGTGAAAGAGAGTTGTCTGATGGTGCAGATGGGATCACACTTTCTTGTTCCTGGGTCAGCCTATCCAGACTGCTCCCTGGTGCTGCCGTCCCAGGCTTCCAAAATGACAATGAAGACATTGAATTTCCCCCCCCGTGTGTGCCGAACCAAATGATGAAAAGAGTACGACGTGGCAGGCCCACTCGATCTGGGACAATACCATACAACGCATCCAAACAACTTCGCGATCCAAGTTACGTTGATCGCCTTTTCGTTTCTTTGAGTCATGGATACACGTGAAGATATTCCAAAAGTCTCCATTGAAACTGAACAGGATTGGAGACGAATTCAGCAGAACTTATCTGCTGCCCTCTTAGCCCGTTTAGACACCGAACTTCAGTTCCATGGACAAGCTGGCGACAAGGAAGCGCTCTCGCCACACATTCATCAGGTGAAACCGCCGTGGCTTGTTCATGCACATGCTAA
>JBBPLK010000014.1:0-64990 GCA_038089735.1 Exsudoporus frostii
AAGGTTAAGTTACATTGCAGGAGAAGCCCTGATATATATAGTAGGAGAGAGATTTAGGGCAGGTCAGGGATAAATATAGTAACTGGATATAAGAGGGAAACAAGGCTGCATATAAGGAGAATGCAGCCGAGGAGGCACTGTCCTGATATGCAATACCGATAGGGAGAAACCGGGTCAAGAGGCGATGACCCACAGGCAATCAGGGAAGGAGGTGAAATGGGGGGGGCAATGAGGTGCAGCCTCATTGGGTAGAGTTGGAACAACTAGAAGGCAGTGCTCAGAACACTGCCACCAATGAATTGTTCCCAAATCTTGGGTGAGATCCCCTCGTCATTGGAGATCATGTCCCATAGGGCTTGGGACTTGTGGAATGGGGAGAGAGAGGAAGGTGGGGGCAAGGAAAAAGGCGGGGGGTCCCATATGTCTGTAACATGCTCCACCTCCAGATTCAGCTCCAGCAAGGCGTGCAGTCTGGGCCCCAATCCGCTGCTACTTCTGGACCCCCTGCTAACATGGTGCTACCTCTTCCGGCATGATTTCTACCTCCCACTCTCTCCACCTCCACCAGCATCACTCTCATCTCCCATGTCCAAGTCACCCCACCTCTGTGATCATTCCCCCTCCTGCACAAGTGTCCAGCAGTGACATTTTTATTTTATTTTATTCATACTGGGCAGCACATTTGTTGTAGATTGTGGTACGTTTATTCTTTTTTGCTACTTCTCAATCTGTGCTGACATGGCATTACCTCTCTCAGCGTCATTCCCACCTCTCGCTCCTGCCCAATCTCCCCACCTCCACCATTGTTTCCCCTCCTCTGTAATCGTCTAGCGGCGGCTTGGGTTACTTTTTCTTTTCATATCAATTCATTGTATGTTGTCATGGTATATTTATTTTGCCCTATTCATCAAAGGACACCACTTGGTCACTCATACTGCTCATTTACAACATACCCATCCATGCCAAGTGCTACGAAAAGTTGTTGCATTAGGTCCACATGAAAGCACTGCCCTGCTGTCCCAGCAGGAACCTCCACCACAGGATCCTGGTTCCTATCGATCTCACGAGCCTCTTCTCTCGCCCAGTTTGAAGACGACTCCTTCCCGAGTATCTCTTCGAAGTGGATGATCATGTTATGCAAAATGATGCAGCACTGGATCCAGTGCACCGTATACTCCAGATCATCATGGGACCGGAGGTGGAGACGAAGCTCACGCAGAAACTGGAACCTTCCCTTTAGTGCCGCAAAGGCATGCTCTACACAAACATGAATCTAAGACAGATTCGTTCAGACTAACAAGATTGTTGCTAATGCAACTACTGACTTTTGACAGATAGTGGTTGAAAATTTTCTGTGGCTTTGACAGCGGGGCTGTTCGGGTTGCCTTGAATGGCACAATGCACCACATCTTTGTAGGGTAAGCACTGTTGGCCCAGATCCAGTGACCATTGGGTATCAGCCCCTCCAGATCCTTTGCTATCTCTGTTCCTTGAAATGTGTAGGCATCGTGCACACTCCCCGGATAGCTTAAGCCATAATCGACCACAAGGAGATTGTGCAGCATGACGGTCAGCTATAATATGTCAGTAACAAGCGAGTGATTTGAAGGTGTGTGACAGATACCTGACAGTTCAATGAGTATCATGATTTCCTGTCATAGAAGGTTTCACCATAAAGTGTCAGCTTCTCAAACAGATTGAAGGTTGATCCATCCATCACAAAAATTCCCCCCCTCCATGCATTACATGACTTTGCTTCAACCAACCTGCATGCTAACTCTGCATCCACAGAGAACTCTCCAGGCATAAACACAAAGTCATCATGTTGATCGAGAAGTGCGATCATTGTCCATTCAGTGCAATTCACGATGGACCCAACACTAACTCCAGCCCACTGGGCCACATCTTCTGTGGCGATTGCATTTCCATAGTGGCCTGCATGGTTCAAGAAGATCGCAAGCTGGATTGTGACTGGGAGCTGTGAGTTGTGTGACCTGGAATGGAAGATCAGGTGGTCACTAATATGATTCAGGAGAAGATTGAAGATGTCTGGGTCGACTCGCAGTTTTTTGTGAAACAAGTGTGGTCAGAAATCAGCAAAATGAGTGAGCAGGTGGAGCTGGGATGCGCGCATTGGAGGTTCAGCAATACAGTTCAAGACACGCACTCATTCAACCTTGTCACAGAGTGCTCGAATTGTGCCAAGAAGAGCTTGGTAATGAATTTCTCTTGCATCTGTCGAGTCGATCAAATCATCTGACTCAAAATCAGATTCAACATTGGAGGGAAGGGGAGATATGGGGCTTGGGGGAAGTAAGAGGATGGAATCCAGGTCATTGCATTGTCGTCGTCATCATGCCAACCATCTTCACTCTCGTCCTCATTCACTCAGCACTGTAGGTTTTCCAATCTTTGCATCAGTACTTTAAATTCTAAGCTGCTGATTTCCTGCAGCAGCCTGGTCTTCTCAGATACATGGGGCATGGTGGGTGTTACGCTAACCGTAGCATCAACAACTAACACTTTTGTGTTAACCAATCCTCAGGGGTACTTCCAGTCCAGGACGGAGATTCGGCATGTGTAGACGATGTGTGGAAATCCAACAGCCCTAGCTACACCGAGCTAGCTGTGGTCAAGGGTACAGGCTCCAGCTACCAACCGCTTGGGCACTGGCGGAGTCATGCGAACAGTGAGCGACCGAGTCTCTATGACCATGTAGAGACGGAGGGACGATGGCAGAGTCTCATCCAGAGAAAGGGGGACAGTGGTGGAGTCCTGTCTAGATCAAGCAAGAAGGCTTTGAGAAGCTCGAGGGACACTTCGAAGTGAGCGAAGATTGATCGGCACAATAATAGGTGTAGATCAAGGTTGGGAGAAATACATCACAGGCGAAGTCCCGGTATAAATAGATAAGTAGAGATTTAGGGCTGGTAATAGATATAAGAGGAAAAGGGGATATAAAAGGGATACTAGGCTATGTATAATAGGCATATAGCCGAGGAGGCAATGTCTGTTGAAATAGCATAAGGTAGAGATATTCGGAAGAATACAGATCGGGAGGAAACAGAACCAGGGAAAGTCAGAAGAGGCAGAGATGAAGGGGTGGTGGACAGGGCCGCTAGAAGGCGATGCTCAGAACATCGCCACCTATGAACTGCTCCCAGATCTCCGGGGAGATCCCTTCGTCGTTGGTGATCATGTCCCATAACGCCTGGGATGGGGGAGAGGGTGGGAGAGAGGAAAAAGGGTAGGGGGCCTTGACATCTGTAATAGTGGGGGTAGGGAAGGATGTGTCGATAATCTGCTCATCACACTGTACCTGCTGTTTTTACGCACTCAATCCTTTTTTTTTGTTTCGATCTACATACTTGGTCGAGCATCACAAGTAAGCAATTCACGTGATCAGGATGTCGGCCCGATGATCGGCTTGTGGTCGGCATCATCGGAGTTCCAACCTGGCCGCAAAGTTAGTGCCTCCAGATTCAGATAATACGCAGAACATAGCGTCAAAATAGCGCCAAAATAGTCCCAAAATAGCCATCGTGAGCCCCACTATATACATACCGGCGTTTCCATTCTTGGTATACACCTCTCTGCATTCTGACTTCGTGGCCGACTATAGTATGGCAGAGGTTCTTCAGCCGATCAAAGCTGGTGTGTCAAAAGTAAGGATACTGGTGGTCATGTCTCGAATCCAGGTATTAAAATGTCAAAGACCAAGACCAAGGCGAAGGCCAGGTACCTGAAGCGCAAAAAAAATCGGAGAAAGGCGCGAAAGTCTTCAGCACCTCAGAAAGCCGGGGATGCCCCCCAAGCAAGTTCGGAATCTGAAGAGGACAAGGGGCATCGTGATGATGAAGAGGGGATTGGAGATGAGGTTGACGGCGATGGCACGAACGAAGAGAGGGTGATCACCATGGAACAACCCATTCACCCACCCAAGAAAAGGCAAAGAGTGGTCTTCGAGGGACCAGATTCAGATATCGGCGATTCCGAAGAAATACGCGACTCGGAGAACGATGAACTTCCCGGCATCCAGATACCTCTCGCAAACACAACAGGCACTTTACCGTCATTTCCCTCGCCAACGGTGCCCAATGCACCACCCAAATCCGTGCTTGCTATGCAAGGGATCGATAAGGCTCTCATACACGCAAAAGTTATCAACCCTGCTGCTGTAACGCCTCTCTCAACAGCCGAAGAAGATCATGTCACTGGTCTTAGCTGGAAGACACGGAAACGTTTGCTTGACCTCGGTATTAGCGAACTTTTTGCTGGTCAGGGGCTGACTACACGAGCTCCGGTATCAGGTGCTGATGTTCTGACGTGCAGTACAGACCACTCTTCTACCCTTTCTCATCCACTGCAGTTGGTCACTGTATACACCGCACTCTGCACCTCATGATGTATGCGTTTCCGCGCCAACAGGGAGTGGAAAGACACTTGCATATGTCCTTCCTATACTAGAGGTGAGCTCCAGTGCTATCAATGTTACTTGGAATTGCTAATGCTCGTGATGCTGCAGGTTTTGTCGAACAGAATCGTCACTAGGCTGCGTGCCTTAATTGTTCTGCCCACTCGGGACCTTGTCACGCAGGTCAGAGAAACATTCGAGGTTGTCGGTAAAGGACGTGGCTTGAAGGTGGCTTGTATGTTGACATAACGCGACCATTGCCTTTCTGACTATATTTGCTAGATTGGTACTGCGACAGGCCAACACTCATTTACTCATGAACAAGCACAGTTGATCTCGGAGACCGATCCTGGGTAGATTTTCCTTGCCATTGGGGTGACGTTGGCCAACCACTTGCTCTTTTGCAGGTTGCTGGGGGGTTCCAGCAAAGTGGATATCTTGATATGCACACCAGGTCGGTTAATGGATCATCTCAATGGAACACCCAACTTTTCGTTGCAACACCTTCGCTTCTTGGTATGTGTATATTGGTTGCTATTTATATTTCTCAATAAAACATACCAGGTCATTGATGAGGCTGACCGCTTGCTCTCCCAATCATTCCAAGATTGGCTAGCTCAGGTTCTTACGGCTATCCGTTGGAGACCTTCGCAGACTCTTTCCTCAGCAAGCAAAGAAGATTCATATTTCCCACCAAATTGCGATTCTCTCGCACCTGCCTGCTTAGACTTTGAGCATTGCGGATATAGTCAAGTTGACGTCGGCGAGCGAAGAGTATTTTCTTGCCAAAAACTCTTGTTCTCTGCGACACTGACCCGAGATCCCGGCAAACTTGCATCTCTTGGTCTGCGGGATGCGAAATATTTCGTTGTCCAGAGTCAAACTGAAGGGGGATCCGATAGTGCACTGTCACACCTCGTTTCTGAACGGTTTGCCATGCCAATCACCCTAATGGTGGGTCTTGAACCTACTTGACGTTTATTTTGGGTTAATCTGTGTAGGTTAGGAGCATATGGTCGTTTGTGAAGCATCGCAAAAACCGCTCATGTTGCTCAACCTTCTCCACAACCACAATGTTCGCAACGCCTTGATTTTCACCAAATCGTCAGAATCCACGAGCCGTCTTGTCCTCTTAATTGAAAGCTTCGAAGAGCTGAGAACGTCGGAAGGTGCTCGCATTACGGTTCGCGCGTACTCAAGCGATCTCCCCACAAGTGAACGAAAAACAATTCTCGAAAAATTCAAGGCACAGGAGGTCCACGTGTAAGCTCTGCGCCACTCGCAGCGTCATGGGGATCTCACCACGTCAATGACTAGTCTAATTTGTTCTGATTTAATCTCAAGAGGGATCGACATCAGCCATGTTTCTCATGTCGTGAGCTATGACACCCCGGTTGATATGAGGAAATACGTCCACCGTGTTGGGCGGACTGCTCGAGCGGGACGGGATGGTGATGCATGGACATTGGTGGAAGAACAGGAGGTAGGTGACCTTGCGAGGTATCCAGGGGGACGCAAGACTGAACCTCTATAGGCGCGGTACTTCAAGGCAATGCTGAAGGAGCATGATCATCTACAGAAGGTAAAGAGGATGAAGGTCCCTCAGAGTGAAATCCAGCCCCTCCTGGGAAACTATCAGGTAGGGTCTGATTTACGAATCAGCCGTGTAGGAAGGTTGATGGTTGTTCTTCTAGGCAGCACTGCGCAAGTTGAGAGACGCGTATTCCCGATAGTACTGTCTCATACGGTGTATTCGGCACTCGTGGCACTTCAACTTGACTATGCTCGTCGACAACATTCATCACTGCTGTAAGCACATAGGATGTACTACAAAGTTGAACGAGCTCGTTTGAGCTCAGAATGTTGAGATCTTTGAAGGATCTTTCGTCGTGCCTTCCGAGCTCGCTGGGTTGCCTACCCCATGTCGCACTGGGCTCGGGTCATTTCATTGTTCACGTCAGCACAGCAGTAGTACTGTCACCATGGCAGAAAAGTCCCTGAGTAAGTTGATTTCATTATTTTGGCAAGCGTCCTCACGGATTAGAGATGTCTTCGCGGATACTGTGTGAAGAGTCTGCCGCAGATAGTAAGTGCACTCGTTGTGATGCCCATGCCCTCCGAGAGGGTCGGTCGTATTGGAGGATGCCCATGTGGACGATCCACGGGCCGACTCAGTATAATTATATTATTAGTAAACCAGTCATAGTTGCTCCGTAAGCATTACCGCACATTCCGTTAGGGTTGGGTGACTTGGGCTAACCCGATCTTCTCTCCGTTAGACTCACTACCAACATGTCTCCTCCAGAGCACGAGTTTGAAACAAATACCATCGCAGAACGGCTTGACGAGTCAAAGTCAGATGGTATCTCTAGGCGAGCGACCACCGTTCGCAGGTGAGTCGTAAATCCACCAACGTCATGGACCACTGTCCAATTGACCGTACCGTTCTAGTTTTTTTTTCCTCAAGAATCCCAACCCTTCTCTCCCTAAGGCCTCCATTCACGACGCAGTTCTTACTCCCGAGGCCTCAGCGGGGTTCTTCAGTCGGTTGTGGTTTATTTGGGTCACTCCGCTGCTGTCACTCGGTTATGCTCGACCCCTGGAAGCGTCGGACTTGTACAAACTTCCAGAGGAACGCTCCGCGACCCGGTATGCAAATGCTATCCTCACAGCATTTGAGCGCCGGCGCAAAGAGGCAGCCATGTACAACGAGCGACTGGCAAACGGTCAGATTGATCCGGGCGTCAAGGCTCTATGGTGGTCAATTCGTGGTGTCCGCGCAGAACGGGAGAAGGCTTGGCGGGAGAAGGACGGAAAGCGCAAAGCCAGTCTCATCCTTGCCATGAATGACAGTGTGAAATGGCTCTTTTGGTCCGCTGGAATTTTGAAGGTTATCGGCGACACTGCACAAGTCACTAGCCCTCTCGTGGTAAAGGTATGAGTTTCCCTTTCTGTTCATGTACAAGGTATTCATATTTGGAGTAGGCAATCATTACCTTTGCCTCAGAGTCGTATGCTGGGCATATTGCTGGCACATCCACACCTCCGATCGGAACGGGCATCGGACTTTGTTTCGCCCTCTTCATCCTACAGCTCATTGCATCATGGTGTACCCAACATTTCTTCTATCGTAGTATGGCCTGTGGTGTCCTCCTGCGTGGTGGTCTCATTACCGCGATCTACTCCACAGCTCTTTCATTGTCTCCTCGCGTCCGCGCTCAGATGACAAATGGCAGGCTAGTAAACCACATTTCCACCGACGTGTCTCGGATCGACTTTTGTATGGGTTATTTCCATATGTCTTGGGCTGCACTCATCCAACTCACTATCTGCCTCATCTTGCTTCTCATCAACCTTGGGCCTAGCGCGCTGGCGGGTTTTGCACTTCTCATCGTTGTAACACCAATAAACACAATGGTGACGAAACGTTTATTCTCTATCAGGGTCAAGAGCATGGTCTGGACCGACAAGCGTTCCAAGTTACTCCAAGAGATACTGAGTGGCATGAGAGTGATCAAGTTCTTTTCATGGGAGGTGCCTTTTTTGAAACGAATCGCTGAATATCGCCAACTGGAAATGGCGTATGCTACTTCCCATCTCCTCATTTATCCTGACTTATCCCGTCTTTCAGCTACATACGAACCCTACTTGTCTTTCGGTCCGGTCTGACCGCGTTTACCATCTCCCTCCCAGCGCTAGCTACCGTGCTTGCGTTCGTCACATACACGCTGACCGGTCATCCTCTATCCGCTGCGAACATCTTCTCTTCTCTTGCCCTATTCCAACTCATCAGGATCCCCCTCATGCTCCTCCGTGCGTATCTCTCGTGACTCCTTTAAATCGAACTAACGGATACTACTATATAGCCATGTCACTCAGCTCCATTGCAGACGCTATCACTGCGTGCAAGCGTCTTTACGATGTTTTCGAGGCCGAAACGTCGGACAATACACTAATTCTCAACAAAGACCTGGACGTTGCAGTCAGGATAGATGGCGCAGAATTTACGTGGGATAGTCCTCCGCCAAAACCCGAAGATCTCAAGGTGATTAGTGATAGGAGGGGCATGCACAACAAGATGAAGGGAAAGCGCGACTCAACCGCACGGCCAACGCCGCGACCCAATGATGAGGCCAACATCTTCAAACTCAAGGGTGTTAACGTGGAGATCCCTCGCGGCCAGCTCGTTGCTATTGTTGGCGCGGTAGGGTCGGGTAAAACATCATTGCTTCAGGGCATCATTGGTGAGATGAGACGGGTTGCTGGTACTGTGGAGTTCGGTGGTTCAGTTGCTTACTGTGCTCAGACCGCCTGGATCCAGGTACGATTTATTCGAGTCACTGTTGTGGGGGACTGACACCTTTGATCCAGAATGCTACTATCCGAGAGAATGTCTGTTTCGGACGGCCATTTGAGGAAGAAAGATATTGGAAGGCTGTCCGTGATTCTTGCCTGGAGCCAGATCTGCAGGTGCTCCCTAGCTACGACCTGACCGTAGTTGGCGAGAAAGGTATCTCTCTCTCTGGTGGTCAGAAGCAACGAATCAACATTTGTCGGGCTATATACTGTGACTCAGATATTATGATCTTTGACGTTCGTCCTGCTATCTTGTATCGGTGTTTACATTTCTGATGTTTACTCATCGCTAGGATCCCTTCTCTGCACTTGATGCTCATGTCGGGAAAGCCGTATTCTCCAATGTCTTGAAGAGTGGTACAGCAATCAAGACTCGGATTCTTGTGACCCATGCTTTGCACTTCCTCCCAGAAGTTGATTATATCTACACATTAATCGATGGCAAGATTGCTGAGCGTGGTACTTTCGACGCGTTAATGGCTAGCAATGGCGCTTTTTGCAAGTTCATAGAAGAATTTAGTTCGAAGGAAGATAACAGGAACAAGGACGCCGGAAACAAGATCGAAATGATTCGCGACGACAATAAAGAGCAAAAGGTTGGTATCAAGGGCAAAGCCATGATGCAAGAAGAAGAGCGGAATACCGGCGCTATTCCACTCAAAGTCTACCGGAGATACTTGTCTGCTGGAAATGGCAGGGTCCTTGTACCGATTCTATTGCTGTCTCTTGTCGTGATGCAAGGCTCGATGGTCATGTCATCGTATTGGTAAGTACACCTTACGTTTGTCGTTTCGGTCCTCATTTTGGTATCACCAGGCTGGTCTACTGGGAGGAAATGAAATGGAATTATCCGCAAGGCTTCTACGTATGTAATATACTTCGCCTGCCGGCGCTTTTTCAGGAAAAAATTGCAGATGGGCATTTATGCTGCTCTTGGTGTCTCGCAAGCTCTAACGACGTTCCTCATGGGTGGCACCTTTGCACTGCTGACTTACTATGCGTCACGAGAACTGCATGAAGTGAGTTCATGCTTTGTTTATAAATGTTACTCGTGGACGTCATCCTGCTCAGAGCGCCATTGTTCGTGTCCTCCATGCTCCTATGAGTTTCTTTGAAACGACCGTGAGTTGAACGTGTTGTTGTTGCATCTCTCTGGTCGTCATCGCTAATCTCTATGGCTCTGACAGCCTCTTGGTCGTATCATGAATCGCTTTGCCAAAGGTATATTCAATGAGCTTCCCATCCTCCCTGCTAAGTTATCGCACAGATATCGACACTGTTGATAATTACATTGGTGACTCGTTACGCATGCTGAGTGGTACCACGTCCAGCATCTTCGGTGCTATCATTCTTATATCCATTATCATGCCTTGGTTTTTGTTGGTCATATTTTTCATCTTAAGTTGCTATTTCTATGCCGCGTACTTCTATCGAGCAAGTGCAAGAGAACTGAAGGTACGTTTTCGATGTTGTGTTTTCACGAGGGTTAATTTGATTACAGCGACTCGGTATGCATGCGTTTAAACACTGGATCGTCGACCTGTGTAGCTGACGATCAACCTCAGATGCTCTACTACGCAGTTCTTTATATTCGCACTTCTCCGAGTCGCTGTCAGGATTGACGACTATCACCGCGTATGGCGAGACAGATCGATTCAAGAAAGAGAACGTTGAACTCGTTGACGTCGAGAATCGGTAGGTTGCGATGAGTAGAGTACGAACTATCAGACTGATTGGCGTCCCAGAGCATATTGGTTGACTATTACAAATCAAGTGAGAGAGTTGACTACTGGTCTCTAGTGGATGACCTCTTATTCATTCGACTAGCGCTGGCTTGGTATTCGCCTGGACTTACTCGGAGCCATTCTTACGCTCGCGGTGTCCATTTTGACGGTTGGTACCCGCTACAGTATCTCGGCAGGACAGACCGGTGTGGTTCTGTCATACATTTTGATGGTGCAACAGGTGGGCCCGCACAAAGAATGGTAAGACTTTTGGGAACTAACGTGTCATTCGAGTCCTTCGCATGGATGGTTCGTCAAGTTGCAGAAGTGGAGAACGATATGAACGCTGTGGAACGAATTATTCATTACGCCAACGAAGTTGAACAAGAAGCCCCTCACCAGATCAAGGACAGCGCAGCTCCTTCTTCATGGCCATTTGAAGGCCGGATCGTTATGAAAGATGTTTTCTTGAAGTATCGGCCTGAATTGCCTCCTGTGCTTAAAGATTTGAGCATGGACATTGCACCAGGAGAGAAGATCGGTATTGTTGGCAGGTACTGGTTGATCATCTGGTTCCGTGAGTTCCTTCGCTGACAATGCTTGTAGAACTGGAGCTGGGAAATCATCGATCATGACCGCTCTATATCGACTTGTGGAACTCTCGTCAGGATGCATTCAGATTGATGATGTCGATATCTCGAAAGTTGGACTAAAGCAACTCAGGAAGGGGCTCGCGATTATTCCACAAGACGCTGTAAGTCTCTCACCGTGAGACCATGATACAGCACTGACTAGTTCTGCATTATGATTTAGTACCTTTGTAAAGCCATATAAATCTTTTGACTGTGTCGCTTTGCTGATGGGTTTCTCTCAGTCTCTGGTACCCTCAGGTCTAACCTAGATCCGTTTGGTTTGTACGATGATGCCCGCCTTTGGGACGCTCTCAGGCGGGCGTACCTCGTCGACACATATGAGAAACGGCCCCCTTCCAATCAAACAACTACTCAAGGTCATGCCCAGGCCACTGGCAGTCGTTTCGACCTGGATACTCCAATCGAGGATGGTGGCAGTAACCTGTCGGTCGGCCAGGTAAAGCTTGCGCCAATTTTTTACTGGTTGTTAATTACTACCCAGCGATCATTGGTATCGTTGGCACGAGCGCTAGTCCACGAGACAAAGATCCTCATCCTTGATGAGGCTACGGGTATAATTTTACGCACTTCTTCATGACGCAGCAGCTTACATTCTAAGTAGCATCCGTGGACTACGAGACCGATAGAAAAATCCAAGATACCATTGCGACAGAATTCGGGGAACGTACAATTCTTTGTATTGCTCGTACGTTCCACTTGGGACATTCATCTTCTGCTTTCGCTGACCAATGTGCAGATCGTTTGCGCACAATCATATCCTACGACCGTATCTGTGTTCTCGATGCCGGTACGATCGCTGTATGTATTCTTTGGCTTTTACATTGGAGCGTTTGTTGAGGAAGAAATACGAACTAGGAATTCGATACCCCGACAAACTTGTTCAACATTTCAGACGGAATATTCCGCGGAATGTGCGACAAGTCTTCTATCACGTTTGAAGATATCCTCTCTGCATCGAGACAATTACAAGTATGAGCCCGAATTCTGTAGTTGTGGAAGGGGCCTCACAGTAGAGAGCTACTGCGGAAACCCCTGTCTTGGTGGCACAAGCGCATCGGAAAACCAAGATCATCGGGAGGATTCTAGTTATGTCGATGCTTGCTGTAGAATTGGGTGCAAACAACTGCATTGCACTGCTGTCTTTGCATAGATATTTTTTGGTGCACTTTAGAAGGTTGCCAACACATCGCTTACATTAGTCCACTGTCACAGCCTCTTGAATCGCGATTGGTCCAATTCACTCTATGATCGTGGTCTTAACTTTATGTTCGGCTCAGCTCAGCAACTTTGATCACCCGCATAGCTCTGAAGACCAACTTAGCAACAACTTGAAGACTTATATCTGGCTGTCCGATATCTACAGCTTTTGAATAACTTACACCGATTATGTCCCAGCAGAAGGAGATTGGAACTCTCGTCGTCGTTGTATTGAAGGCTCGGCATCTCCATCAGCCCTCGTTTTACAAACAGAGTCCCTATGCCCAAGCGTTCCTCTCTGGTCTGACCAAACGAACCAAAGCCGATCCGAAGGGCGGCCAGCATCCAGTATGGGACGACGAGCTCCGGCTTCCGGTCTTTGCAGACGTAGGGAAAGACAAGGTGAACAGGATCTTGGAGGTCTCTTGTTACAAGGATGAACAACGAGGGGACGATGTACTTTTGGGAAAGGGAACAGTGGATATCGAAGAAACGCTCAAAACCGGCGAGTTCGACGGTATGCAATCGACATCTCGGTTGAATGATCTGTCGCAGCTGACGAGGATTGTATCAATGTCTTTAGATTGGGTCCCTCTTGAAACTTCGGCAGGTACCAGAGGAGAAGTTTATCTTGAGATGACATTCTATGCAAATTCTCCACCGCCTGTGACGCGTCGTCCTTCGAAACTTAGACCCACCGATCGACTTGCGCGTCCTGCCGCATACTTTACGCAATCGAGCCCAAACTCAACTTCGCCCACGTCTCCGCAACCCGGGGGTTCACCTGCAGCTGGAGATAGAAAGCCAAGCCAACCACTCCCAACCGATGGTGGCCCGATACCATCATCATTGATCCCTGCACGCGGCCCCCAGAGCCAGGCATCCAGACAAACACCACCAAATGGAGGTGCTACTTCTGTGGTCGCTGTAAAGCACAGGGACGATTCACTTCCTCCACTTCCGGACAACAATGAACCATCTGACGTTGGCCCTGCAAAGAATTCCGGGCTCCCTGCTGCCCTTCATCCAGGGGGGCGCAGTGGCCCGCGGCCCATGCCACCACAGAATCGGAACCGGGTGATAAGCATGGGTCGTCCATCTCCCGAGATTCTTCCTGACCAACTTCACAGGAGGACTCTGAGTGATGTACCTACTATGCACGCAGCAACAGTACCCTTTTCTCAGTCGCAGGCTCCGATGCAATCCTATTCTCCCGAGATAACATCCATGACACGGGCAAGGGTTGGTTTAACGCCCTCTATTTTTGTAGAGGGACCTGTTGAACATCATGCCCCTCTGGCATTTCCCACCCTATCCAATCCCCCATCGGGGCCTACTCAGGAACCTGAGCCGCGAGGCGTCTATGCAGCCGGGGATTACGATTCTTTCGCCTACGGACCTCCTGGCCCAGTCTACGTGCAATCGAACTCGCCAGCCTACATACCCGTTCCAACGCAGGGCTACCCGCGAACGTTTTCTCTGTCTCAACGTCCGATCCCTCTTCAGTCTCCCCACACGCCACCTGGACAGCCGCAGCAACTCTACGACGCGTGTCCTCCCACTACCTCGCCTCTGTCCCCCCACCAACAGTACACCCAATATCCCAGCGGACCTTCGATATCACCGGCTCCGCCCTCGCCTCAACCGTATTCCCAACTGCACAGCAGCCAGCAACAGCAACAACCCCCATACCCACCACAACCACAGCAGCACCCTCCTCACCAGCAACCTTATTTACCGCCACAGCAGCAGCAATATCTTCCACCTTCACAACAACAACGACAACACCCACAACCTCAATATTATCCTCAACCCCTTCCACACGCTCAGACTGCGCATCCTCCCCAAATCCCGCAGCTATACCAACAACACCAACACCCAGGCCTGCACCCGAGCAGTCAATCCGCTGTTGCACCACAACAGCCACCACCACTGTACTCTCAACCCGTGAGTTCGCCCTTTTTAACATTATGAATGGCTCCGCCTCACTTGCATCCCTAGACTTCACAGCCTCAGCAACCGTACTTTGCAGTTCCTCCCCCTCCACCATCAGTTCAGTCGCAGACGCCCCAACCTTACGCTCCTCAGCCGCCTCACCAACCTCAATCATATTTCTCATCCCCACCCCCACCGCCCCCGCTGTTGTATAGCCAAGGTGTACAAGGCCCTTCCATCCCAGTCTCCGCTGCGCAGCCTTCCCAGACACCGGTACCACAATCAGCACCAGTTCAGGGACCAGTTCCTCCACCCACATCCATTCCGCAAAGTGTTACTCCTATTACACCATTGCTCCAGTCACATGTTTTTACACCGTTACCTACTCAAGCAGTCCCAAACACCGCGCCTGCTGCCAACACAGAGGAAGTTGTCAGGCAGGGGCAAGTGAAGGAAGTGCGAAACGCGGCCGAGTCTATCGTTGTTGCAGACGCAGGAACCGTGCTGCGAGAGGAGGTGATAGGGAGTCTGGAAGAAGTGGCCAGGAATCAAACAACTGAAGAACAAAGTAAGAAAGTCGTCGACGAGGATCAGGGACAGCTGGAGCAACCCAAGGACACCGAAGGGCAAGGAGTGTGTGAAGACAAAGAATGTAGGCAGCAGATAGAGGAGGAAGATCGACAACGACGTGAAGAGGAGCTGCGGAAACAAGAATTGAAGAGACAAGAGGAGGAACAGTTGATGCAGCAGGAAGTGGAACGCAGGATGCAAGTGGAGGAAGAGCGCAAGAAGCAAGTGGAGGAAGAGCGCAAGAAGCAAGAGAAGGAAGAGCAAAGAAAACGAGATGAAGAAGAGCATAGGCGGCGAGAGGAGGAAAAGCACAGAAGAAGGGAAGAGGAAGAACGGAGGAGGCGGGAAGAGGAGGAACTCAGAAAAAAGGAAGAGGAAGAGTGCAGAAGAAAGGAAGAAGCAGAGCGCCGTATGCGGGAAGAGGAGGAACGCAAGAAAAGAGAGCAAGAACGTAGGAGAAGAGAAGAGGAGGAGAGGAGGAAGCGGGAGGAGGGAGAACGCAGGAGACGAGAGGAGGAAGAGCGCAGGAGACGAGAGGAGGAAGAGCACAGGAGACGAGAGGAGGAAGAAAACCTGAGACAAGAAGAGCGGCGCAGAAAGCGGGAGGAAGAACAAATCCAACGCGAACGTGAAGAGGCAGAGCGTCGCCGCAAAGCAGCTGAAGAAGAAGCCCGCCGAAGGCGTGCTGAAGAAGCGGAGGCCGAAAGGAGATGGCAAGAGGAGATGGCTCGTATCAGAGCGCGCGCTGAACAAGAAGCTGCCGATGCAGCCTTTGCGCGTGCTCAGATGGAGGCAGAGGAGGCAGAAGGACGGAGGCAAGAAGAGGCAGACCTTGCACTCGTGCGTCAAGCGCAAGAGGATGCTGAACGAGAAGAGAGACTTGCGCAGGAAAAGAGACGACAAGAAGAGGCGGACATGGAGGTCGCGAGGCGTGAACAGGCTCACGAAGAGGAGCTAGAGAGAAGAAGACAGGGAGAAAGAAGGAAGAGAATGGAGGAAGCTGATCGAGAGTTGGCGAGAAAGTTAGACATGGAGCTGAATCGGGGCACGGAATCCTCGTCGACTGGTAGAGATGAGTCCCAGCAGAGGAGGGCAGCTGGGAGTGGGCGACATTGACACCATCGCGATATCGTTTTTGTCTTCGGTCAGTCGTAAGCACAATATATTAGTCTCACTCAGACTCGTCCGGGCCGCGGTCCATAAGATAGCTGTTTAGTGAGAACGGTGACTGAATGACTGGCCTCACCGTTACGCTGCCTCACTCCAACGAAGAAAGTGTAGGGAAAGGCATCTCGGCCTCTGGAGAACCACGCTCAGACCTCTATTATCATCATCAAACCCAACAAACTAGGCCCCGGACAGATACCTGAGGCCGTTCAGGGTCTCAGGGAGCTCGGTACGCTGGTAGAACATGTGGATCTATAATCGGCTTCAGCAGGTGTGGAAAGAGGTGGAGGAGTGTAAGAAGGGTTAACCACGTCCATCGGCGTTCCCAATTTTGGGGTGTAGTCCCCTCTGGCGCTGATGGACAAGTCCTCATTAAATGGTTGCAACAAAGGTGAATTCTAGTGGTAACGATTTGGCTATCTGCACGTCGTTACAGAGACCGACCAAGTAGCTAAACCTTGAGTAGCACATCGTCCAAGGCCGAGAGGATCAGGGAATACCCGGACAAGGACAACGTCCCTGACCTGACCACTGAGGAACTGCAATCAGTAGATGCTACTGGAGCTCAACTTCGCAAGAAATTCTTTGGGAGTTATGCTTCGGCGGCGGATGGTGGAATTTCCTGATCCACCGCTTGCAGTAATTAAGTAAAGCATCGAGATTGTTCTAGCTGATTATCGGGGGCGGGTCGGAATGAGAAGCAACATCAGCCCGAGGATATGATGACAAGAAGCCCTGAATGTGATACGAGACAATGAAGGGGGATAATACGATGATATATGCCAGTAAGCACGTTGCCCGAAATCTTTCACGGTAGCCGATAACAAACGATGGACTCAACCTAAAAGACCCTTGACATATCTCAACAATTCTCGACCCTGTATAACAGCCAGTCTCAGTGACGCTCAAGGAACATGTGTTCTGTACTGACCCCATTGGTCTTCACGCCAGCTACCATAGCCTCAACTCCTTTCAACTCCGCAGAAGATGCTTGGCTGTCTGGGTCGCTGCTAGGCAGAAACCGAGATATACGTTGCCGCTGGCTGAGCTCGTGACGTTGAACAACAGTCAACACTGCTCGCCAGCCCTCTGTTGCGTTCCCAAGCGAGTTCACCGCAGGCGAGTGCGAAAATGAAGGAACCACCGACGAACAGACGACGTAAGGACAGTAGGATCGATGTTCCTTCACCAGATCGAACTCTTTCTGAGGTTTACGAGACGCCGTAGAGTCTTCGTCCTGTACCAATAGTGTTGTGGCGCTTCTAGAATATCCCCAAAGGCCAACCCGCCGCTGACACAGGGCGCAATACACGAGCGAGGCATCTCGAGGAACAGTGACAGTGGTGGTGTTATTAGACCACTGGTTTTTCATGCGCGAAGATGCCCCCACGCGATCTGGAGATATGCTGAACTTGGAGATAGTCATTCGAGGTGAAGCGGAGGGAGTTGGTGTGCTTGCCCGCTCTCGGAAGTGGCTCGAAATGGAGCTAGCACGCGAAAGTGATGGGGTCGGAGGCATGGAAGCGGAAGGGCCATATGACCCCGCGCGTGAAATAGACAAAGAGGATGTGTAGCGGAGTTCGCCGCGTGTCGAAGTTGGCGCTAGAGCCCACCCAAAGAGGGCAACGACAATAGCAGCGTCTGAAGGGACTACGAGATGAGTGGTCTCGTCGACGTCTATGGCGGAGTCGTGTTCTGAAAACCATCTTTCGGATGCCGCTGTAGAGAAAATGGAATGTAAAGAACTCAGTTGCGATGGGGTCTAAGGATTCTCCTCAGGAAGTGGCCAGTAAAAAGGTAAAGAAGCAAACACACAAGTGGATGCTTAATGGCCACATTGGCAACTACGGGCTCGAGAGATAGTGCTGTGGCTCTCAATTCGCGGACCATTGCAGTCGGCGCCTGGAGGGGTACCCGATAGACTGAGGCTGAAAACAGAAATGTCAGAATCCAATGTCAACGTGACAACAAATGGTGCTAACGATCGCACTGCCTGGCCTTCCAAGGACATCCATCCTTGTGCATTTCCACAAGAGAAATACGTTGTTTCTCGACCAATGCACTGGCTACAGGTGGGAACCTCAGTGGGTTGACCTACGTTGAACCTACCTTCTTACCAGCGTCTTTTCTCATACCTTCGCGGCCAGCAAGCACCCAAGATACGTCACACATTCCGCAGACTAGCCTGTCTTTGCCATCATTGGTCCAGCCACATCTTGCCGCAGAAACGGCGTCAATTTGTGGTGGTTTGTTGGCAAATGTAGTGATTTTGTAAGTGGCGAGGCGAGAAAGGAAGGAGTCCGTGGAAGAGG
Organism: Exsudoporus frostii; assembly: GCA_038089735.1. Taxonomy (NCBI): domain Eukaryota; kingdom Fungi; phylum Basidiomycota; class Agaricomycetes; order Boletales; family Boletaceae; genus Exsudoporus; species Exsudoporus frostii. The sequence goes on from JBBPLK010000014.1 coordinate 18,329, forward strand.
GTCTGTACTCGGACGTGGGGTGAGCAGGAGGGGTCGATAAGTGGCTAAGCGGGGGAGCTTGTTTGGACTGCGATGTTGATCGTGCAAGAATTGCAGCAAGATGTGGCGCGTTTTTTGAGACGTCTATTGCAGGCATACTCCTGGAAGACATGAACAGCGTTTCAGAGGTGTCACGCCTTTATTACGACTAGAAACCAACTTGGATGAAGGCCGCGAACGCTCCTTCGATGTTGCGCCGAATTTTGCCAACGTCGAGTACACTGAGCGAGTAAGATGAGGCCGCTTCGATGGCGTCGGTCTCTCGATGGGGGATGCTAACGATGGGGGTACAACAGCTCCGTCCAGAGTGCGGAGTGCATCTTCAAGCTTTCGCTGTGGGATATATTTTATAACAACTGCAGAAGCGGAAGAATCCACGACGGACCTTTGTTGTGCGTACCGAGGATATTGAAGACGACGTATTCTGCTCCATGGATGAAATGGTCAGTGGCGAGGGAGCTGGAGTGGCGTGGATGTCCGAATAAGACAGCCCTCCAAGGTAAATTAACCCCTCTTCTTGCTAATGAGTGTCCTGACCCACGCTGGCTTGGTCTTTGACGTTTAGCGACACATGATTACATGCTGACGGGTAGACGGCCTCGTGGACTATCATCGTGTGCTTATCACTCCGTTATCGCTTTCGTTGGGCTCATCTATACATCGATTCAAAGAGCAGGCTGGACAGTATACTCATCTACAACCTAAGATTGCGTCACCACAGCGAAACTGCGAATTCAGTGAAACCGCGGGCAATTAAATTCGACGTTCTCGTTGGAATCCATGGAGTGGAAAGATCATCGCATGCGTTTCGGGTTGTATGGTAAACCAGTGACACAGCCAACAGACATGCATTCGACCACGCCGCTGATGGGGTCATCCATGATGACCACGATTGGTATCGATGGCCCTAATCATCGTCAAGGAGGAGGTAAGGCCGTGTTATGTGTTCGGAGCGTGCGGTTGTCATGAGGCGCCCCCTATCATGAGACGTAGATATAACCGCAGTTTCGCGTCACAATGTATTGTTCTCTGCCATGTTCCTCCCGCAAGAGGGGTTGTGACAGTTGAAGAAGCCACCGAGACAACTGAGACGCATGTTTGTTATACGTAACCCACGTGACCTAATATTTTTTTGGGGAAGCAACGTTGCGCGGTGTACGCCTAAAACAAAAATTTGGGACTGGGGGTGCATATAAAACCCTCCTGAGCCGCGTCTGATCTCTTCTCTGTACACCCCGCACCCTGTCCTTCCCTCACCTCTGCTCGTTATCCACAACACCCCCAAAAATGTCTGTTCAGAATGGCGAGGCAGATCCCGAGCCTGCCATCTCGACGCGCCCTTTAATCATCGCCGTTCCCAACATCAGGGTACGCGTGTAGATCGATATTTGTATCGTGTCGGTACCTGCTCACCTATTTCCATACCTTGCAGGTCTCGATCCCTGTCTCTACCAATTGTGACGTGTGGATCGCAGCTGAAGTTCTTAGAGATGACTTCACGCATACCCAGAAGCAAGTTGATATCTTAGACACCTCCGCGGAACATGAAATCATTTTCCAATCCGAGGTCGACCTATTTGCACGCTTTCTGTCTTTCATCGCACAAGGATTATCTGATGATTCCCTTTCCACGAAAGCGCGCATGTCCTTCCTCTTGCACGTCTTCACGCACTTCGTGTCTTCGTACCTCTCCGACACAGATATATTCTCCTTTGTGAAGCCGTTCAGCGCCGAGGTCCGTTCTTCGGTGTTAACATCCTTCTTTGTCGCACGTGCAGCTCTCGAGCGTCACAATGTTGCTGATATCCCCAACCCGCCCACTTCTGCTCTTCTTTCCGCCTCTTCCGAAGGAGAGGCCTCAATATATGCGCTCTTTGGTGGCCAAGGAACGAACGAGGTTTACTTTGACGAACTCCAAGCACTCTATGATACCTATAAGCCATACGTTTCGCCCTTAATCACGGCAATTACGAACGAGATACTTGCCCCACTTGTCGCGACGCGTCAGGCGTCAAGCTTCTATAGTTACGGCATGGATATCACCTCGTGGCTCTCCGGAGAAACACCTCGCCCGCCAGTCGCGTACCTTGCATCGATTCCCATATCACTCCCTCTCATTGGCTTGACACAGCTCATACAGTATCTAACTGTTTGCCGTGTCTCAGGACTCACCCCCGGTCAACTTCGCGACCACATCGCCGGCGCGACAGGTCACTCGCAGGGCGTTGTCTCTGCTGTTGCTATATCTGCCTCGACGTCTTACGAATCCTTTGATGCAAATGCGAAGAAAGCAATTCGCTGGCTATTTTTCTGTGGTATGCGAGGTCAAGAGGCGTTCCCTGTGTTAGCACTCGAGCCTGGCATTGTTCAGGACGCTATTGATGGCGGTGAAGGTCAACCGTCACCCATGCTATCGATCAACGGTCTCGCACTTTCGGCGCTACGTCCACATCTTGAGGCGACGAACAAACACTTGCCCCCGAATTCTCAGTTGGCAGTTTCTCTTTACAATGGTCCAAGAAATTTCGTTGTCACGGGACCTCCACGTGCATTGTATGGTTTGGTGACGAACTTGAGGAAGGTCCGAGCCCCCAGCGGACAGGAGCAAAGCAAAATCCCTTACTCCCAGAGGAAGTCCACATTTGGTGTTCGTTTTTTGGTCGTCAATGCTCCCTACCATAGCTCCTACTTGGCGAGTGCCACCGACAAGTTGTGTAACGAAGATCTAGGTGGTGAAGAATTGTGGGCCTCCGATGAGCTAGGGATTCCTGTCTTCAACACTGAGGATGGTGGGTGTATGCGTGGATTTGTCTTCTACTCTAGCTGAATGACCATGAAGGTTCCGACATGCGCAAGAACACGACTTCGATCACTCGGTCACTATGTGACCAGATCTTCACATCGCCAATTCATTGGGATCTGGCGACTGCGTTTCCCGAATCCGCGACTCATATTATCGACTTTGGGCCGGGCGGCTTGAATGGCATCGGTCCTCTCACTGCTCGTAATCTTGACGGGCGTGGAATCCGCGTCATCATACTTGGTGACAAGGGTCGCGGCGAAGCTGAATTATTCGATACTGAAGATGTCCAGTATGAAGAGTGGTGGAGCAAGAAGTACGCGCCAAGGCTGGTCAAGACGAGGTAGGAGAATCACCATATATTTAGTTGCGATACTGATATCTTGTCTTAGCGATGGGAAGATCCACCTAGACACGTCCTTCTCTCGGCTGCTGGGCAAGCCTCCAATCATGGTTGCGGGTATGACGCCCACCACTGTCAAAGCTGGCTTCGTCTCTGCGATTCTTTCGGCCGGCTATCATGTTGAACTTGCAGGCGGCGGTCACTACAACCCGACGGCACTGCGCGCCAAAGTTGCTGAAATTCAGTCCAAGATCCCCCCCGGAGTCGGCCTCACTCTGAATTCTTTGTACATCAATCCACGTCAATTTGGTTTCCAGTTTCCCTTATGGCAGGAGATGCGCCGTGAAGGCTTGCCGATTGAAGGTTTTTGCGTCGCGGCTGGTATTCCTAGTACAGAGAAGGCCGCTGAAATCATTGGTGACCTGCGCAGCGCGGGTCTTAAACATGTTTCCTTCAAGCCTGGGTCCGTGGACGGTATTCGCCAAGTTGTCAGCATTGCTGCTGCCAATCCCGGCTTCCCGATCATTCTCCAATGGACTGGTGGTCGTGCCGGGGGGCACCACTCGTACGAGGATTTCCACATGCCGATCTTGAAGACATACAGTTCTATTCGTCAACAAGCTAACCTTGTTCTCGTCGGAGGTTCCGGTTTTGGTGGGGCAGAAGATCTCTGGCCGTACTTCACTGGTGATTGGTCGAAGGACCTTTACGACACGCAACCTATGCCATTCGATGGTTTCTTATTCGCCAGTCGTGTCATGGTGGCCCAAGAAGCACACACAAGTTCTTCTGTCAAAGATCTGATTATTGCTGCTCCCGGTATTGATGATAAGGATTGGGAGAACACCTACGTCAAGCCGACTGGTGGTGTGCTTACCGTTCGTTCAGAGTTGGGCGAACCTATCCATAAGATTGCTACCCGTGCAGTCAAACTTTGGAAAGAATTCGACAACACCGTCTTCAATCTGCCGAAGGAGAAGCGCGCTGCTTGGTTGGCTGAACGTAAAGCTGAGATCATCGAGAAGCTAAACAAGAATTTCGCGAAACCATGGTTTGGATGGAAGAAAGATGGTAGTATTGCTCTCGACCTAGGTGATATGACCTACGAAGAGGTCACACTCCGGATGATCCGCCTCATGTATGTTACCCACCAAGACCGCTGGATCGACCTCAGTTTGCGCAACTTGACTGGCGATTGGCTAAGGCGTGTCGAGGAGCGCTTCGCGGGTGTGGATGGCGGCCCTAAACTCAGTATCCTGCAAAGTTTCAAGGAGCTTGACAACCCCTCTGCTTTCGTTAATGCGTTCTTCGCGAAGTACCTCGATGCCACACGCCAGCTTCTTGCTGCGGAGGATCGTGCCTATTTCCTCACCATCTCCCAGCGTCCGGGACAGAAACCAGCGCCTTTCATCCCTATTCTCGATGCCAATTTCGAGGTTTGGTTCAAGAAGGTGAGTTGCAGCATGTTGACGATTCCCGCACCTGGCTGTAGCTCGTTTCCCTTAGGATTCTCTGTGGGCTGCAGAGGATATTGAAGCTGTGTTCGACCAAGATCCTCAACGCGTGTGCATTCTGCAGGGCCCTGTCGCCGTCAAACATTCAACAGTCAAGGACGAGCCTATCGGAGAGCTCTTGGACAGTGTCACCACCAAGCTTGTGGAAAAGCTTGTGGAGCGCTCATATGGAGGTGATGCTTCCAAAATCCCTACCGTCGGCTATCTCGCTCCTCCGGCCGAAGACGTGGATATTCCTGACGAGGTCGAATGCGAAGAATCCGCTATCTCCACCACCTACAATATCGGCGACGCCGTTCCTGAAACTTCAGAGTGGCTAGAGGCCATTTCTGGCTCGGAGCTAAATTGGCTCCAAGCCCTTCTGACGTCCAAGACCATTTGTCAAGGTCAAGCATATATCGACAATCCTCTTCGTCGAGCCCTTACTCCGAGGCGTGGACAACGTGTTGTGGTGAACACTCAGGGTGAATATCCGACTTCAGTGACTGTTTATGGCGCGGGACGATCCTATGGTCTCCACAAGTCCGACTTCAAGGCTATCGAGATCGCCTACGCAGCATCCTCCAATCTGATTGATGTGACTTTTGTTGAAGATCGCCGGGCTGTCTCAGTCCCTCTGTTCTTCCAATTTAGATATGTTCCGAGTATGGGTTCCATGCCCATCCACGAAGTATCCGAGGGTCGCAATGGCCGCATCAAAGACTTTTATTGGAGATTATGGTTCGGGGATGATCAGTCGCGTCCAGAACTTGATATCCGCGAGACGTTCATCGGTCCGGAAGTCGTCATATCCGCCAACGATGTTGAGACCTTTTGTAGTGTTGTTGGGAACCAAAACGAGGCATTCAAGACAGCCCGCACCGAAATTGTTAAAGCCCCGATGGACTTCGCTATCGTGACGGGTTGGCAGGTAAGCACCCTGCGATACTGTTGTGTGGTGAAAAATAACTCTCTGCCAGGCTATTATGAGGTCCATATTTCCTGACGCAATCGACGGCGACCTATTGAAGCTCGTCCATCTTTCCAATGGCTTCCGTCTGGTTCCTGGTGCCAAGCCCTTACGGGCAGGCGACGCTTGCATCGCGGACGCTCATATCGCGTCTGTCAAAAATACAGATGCTGGCAAGGTTGTTCAAGTCAAAGGCCATGTCTTCCGTGACGGTCAGCCCATCATTGAGGTTGTATCGTCTTTCCTTTACCGTGGACGCTTCGACGACTACGAACATACATTCGAGACGGTGGATGAACCCGATTATGTCGTCCAGTTGGTTAATGACGCCGCTGTCGGTGTAGTCCAATCAAAGGAGTGGCTTTCGTGGGAGGATGAGACTATTCCTCCCAAGGCCGGTATGACTCTTGTGTTCCGCATACAGTCTCAGGTCACCTTCAAGGACAAGACTTCGTACCGCGATATTTGTGTCAGTGGTGATGTGTACATGCGCGATCAGCTCAAGCGCCTGAAGAAGGTTGCTTCAGTGGAGTTCAACCAAGAAGGATGCCATGGCAATCCAGTAGTGGAGTATCTACAGCGCCACGGTGTTCCTGAAGGTCGACTCACGCCTCTAACAAACGGAGGATACACGATGTCGAACAACGCCCCGACCACCTTTACAACCCCTCTCTCGAATGAGCCCTACTCGGTCATATCTGGCGATTTCAACCCTATTCATGTTAACCCATACTTCTCGGACTTTGCTGCTCTTCCTGGGACTATCACCCACGGCATGTGGTCAAGTGCTGCTACGCGCCGTTATGTGGAGAACATTGTCGCTGAAGGCAATCCAGACCGAGTTATTGCGTAAGTTATCTTGTGGTCCTGGCCAAATTTGTGCTTACACGCTTTGTAGATATGATGTTTCATTTGTCGGCATGGTGCTCCCAGGAGATGAATTGACAGTCAACATACGTCACGTCGGCATGCGCGATGGAAACATGGTCGTCGAAGTGGAGACATTCAATCAGCAAGAAGAAAAGGTCCTTGAAGGCACGGCAGAAGTTGCACAGGCTACCACAGTATACGTGTTCACCGGTCAGGGATCACAGGAACCTGGCATGGGCATGGATCTGTACAATACCTCTCCTGCTGCTCGTGCTGTTTGGGACGGCGCCGATGCTCACCTTCTTGCGGTTTACGGGTTCTCGATCATTGAGATCGTCAAGGATAATCCAAAGGCGAAGACTATTCACTTCGGTGGCATCAAGGGTCAGGCAATCCGCCAGCGTTACATGGATATGACCTACGATACGATGGACAAGGATGGCAATGTCAAAACACTCCCTCTTTTCGCTGACATCGACGTACGCACCCCAAAGTACACTTTCAGCCATCCCAACGGTCTGCTTTTTGCTACGCAATTCGCTCAAATTGCTTTGGTCGTGACCGAAAAGGCCGCGTTCGAAGATATGCGTGCTAAAGGCTTTGTACAGAAAGATTGTGCCTTCGCCGGTCACTCACTTGGAGAGTACTCTGCGCTTGCCTCCATTGCTGATGTCCTCCATATCTCCGCACTCGTTGACGTTGTATTCTACCGTGGCATCACCATGCAACGCGCCGTCGAACGTGACGCCCATAACCGGTCTAACTATGCCATGTGTGCTGTGAATCCGGGTCGCATCTCAAAGACTTTTACAGACGCCGCACTGCGTGAGGTTGTTGATACTATCTCTACCCGCACAGGCAACCTCCTTGAAATCGTCAACTACAATGTCGAGGTAGGTTCCTCACTTGAATTTACAAACATATATCTAACGAACGGTTTCAGGGCCAACAGTATGTTTGCGCTGGGGAGTTGGTTGCGTTACAGACGATGACCAATGTCCTGAATTATTTGAAACTCCAGAAGATCGACATCGCGAAGGTACGGTTGTTCCTTCAGGACTGCATGAAAAGATAATTTACGTCGATGGATGCAGCTCACCGAGAGCTTCACGGTGGAAAAAGTGAAAGAAATGTTAGGTGATATCGTCTCAGAATCGTTCGAGCGGGCCAAAGAGTTGCAAGAGTCTGAGGGATACATCAAACTTGACCGTGGCTTTGCAACAATCCCTCTTCCTGGTATCGACGTGCCTTTCCACTCAAGGTATCTTTGGGCAGGCGTTATGCCCTTCAGAGCTTGTGAGTTTAACGAATTTACTTGTACTGTACGACGTTGAAGATGCTCTCATGTCAGACTTGTCCAAGAAGATCAACCCCTCCTTGCTGAACCCCGACATGTTGGTGGGAAAATACATCCCCAACCTGGTTGCCAAACCATTTGCTGTCACCAAGGAGTACGCGCAGCTAATTTACGATCAAACGTCTTCGCCTCGCCTTGACAAAGTCCTCAAAAAATGGGACCAGGAAAGTTGGGCATCTCCTGAACAACGCCAGAAGTTAGCATATACAATTCTTGTGGAACTGCTGTCCTACCAATTCGCTTCACCCGTCCGTTGGATCGAAACACAGGATCTGTTGTTCATGCAATATCGCTTTGAACGCTTGATCGAGCTTGGTCCATCACCCACATTGACCGGCATGGCGACGCGGACATTGAAGGCCAAGTACGAAGCCCAGGACGATGCTGTTAGTCGCAAACGAGCAATTCTCTGTCACGCCAAGAATGCTCGCGAGATCTACTACCTCTTTGAGGACGAACTTCCGTCCGTTCCTGAGCCCACCGAGACCGAACCTGCCGCCACTGCCGCTCCCTCTGTACTTATTCCTACTCCAGCACCTGCTGCCGTGGCCGCTCCCTCGGAAAGCGCGGCTGCCATTGAGGATGTACCTCTAAAGGCTGCTGACATCCTTCTCTACATCATTGCTCAGAAGTTGAAGAAGAGAGTCGACGAAGTCCCGTTAACGAAGTCGATCAAGGACCTCGTTGGTGGGAAGTCTACTTTGCAGAACGAGATCTTGGGTGATCTCCAACTCGAGTTTACGTCGGCTCCCGAGAAAGGTGAAGAGCTTCCACTTGAAGAACTCGGATCTGCTTTAGGCGTTGGACATTCTGGGGCCCTTGGCAAATATACATCTGGCCTCATCTCACGCCTCATTGGTGGAAAAATGCCCGGAGGGTTCAATGCTTCTGCAATCAAAGGCTACCTATCAAAGACCTGGGGCCTGGGTTCCTCGCGTGCTGATGGCGTTCTTCTGTTGGGAACCACTATGGAGCCTGCCAAGCGCCTGCCATCTGAAGCTGAGGGCAAGGCATGGTTGGACACCGTTATTAAGGTATACGCTCAGCGTTCCAGCGTATCCTTGTCCAGCGGTGGCTCTCGTGGCTCTGGTGGGGGTGGGGCAGGAGGCGCCACAATCAACAGCGAAGAGTTTTTGAAATTCAAAGCTGACCAAGACCGCTTTGCTGCTCAACATATTGAACTCTACATGCGTTATCTCAACCGTGATTCCCGTGTCGGTGAAATTGCTCACGACAAGGAAAAAGCCACGTCTGCTCAGCTCCAGGCTCGACTCGACTCGATCGCCCGAGAGCATGGCGACACGTACGTCGATGGAATTCAGCCCGTCTTTGATCCATTGAAAGCCCGCCACTTCGACTCCTCTTGGAATTGGGTCCGTCAAGATGCATTGCTTATGTACTACGACATCATCCATGGCCGTCTCACAACCGTCGACCGAGAACTCACAGCTCGTTGCATTGCTCTCCTCAACAGGGCCGATCCGGAGCTCCTGACCTATATGCAGTATCATATTGATCGTTGCGACCCGAGGAAAGGCGACACATACACGCTAGCGAAACAATTCGGTCAGCAGCTCATTGACAACACGAGAGAAGTCCTTGGGCAACCTCCTGTCTACAAAGATGGTAAGCGAGTGGGCAAGATATTCTCTGCGTAGTTGACTCTGTTTTACAGTGACATTCCCTACCGCCCCCCACACTGAGGTCACAGCGAAAGGTGACATCGTTTACACCGAGGTCGTTCGAGAAAACGTTCGCAAGTTGGAGGCGTACGTCGAGGAGATGGCCAGTGGTGATACTATTTCCACTGTCAATATCCAGAAAGTCCAAGAAGACGTTCTAAAACTGTGGACTGTCGTGAAGTCGCAGCCTGGAATTAGCCAGGATCAGAAGAACCGTATCAAAGCCTTGTACGAGGGTGTTGTGCGTTCTCTGAGGAAAGGTCCAGAACAAACCCGCGCACGTATGCGAAATCGTCGTTCCTCGTCTCAGTTCCTCCGACCCCAGGTCTCTGCTGTCACTCCAGTGTCCGACGATAAAGTGCCACTGCTACACCTCAAACGTAAAGTCGGGGGTAACTGGGAGTATTCAAGCAACCTGACCGGCGTTTACCTTGACATCTTGCACGAAATAGCAACCTCGGGTACAACATTCAAGGATAAGAATGCGCTTCTCACAGGTGTCGGGAAAGGCTCGATTGGTGTCGAAATCCTCAAAGGTCTTCTTTCCGGTGGTGCTCACGTTGTCATCACCACTTCTCGCTACAGTCGCTCGACCGTTGAATACTACCAATCCATCTACCAAAGCTATGGAGCGCGGGGTTCTGCGTTGACTGTCGTACCCTTCAACCAAGGTTCGAAACAGGATGTGGAGGCTCTTGTCGATTATATATATGCCACGCTCGGAATGGACCTCGACTACATCCTCCCTTTTGCCGCAATACCAGAGAACGGCCGAGAAATCGACGGGTTGGACGACAAATCAGAGCTGGCCCATCGCATCATGTTGATCAACCTCCTCCGCATTCTCGGTGCCGTCAAAACAAAGAAGGCATCGCGTCAGTTTGTCACGCGACCCACCCAGGTTATCCTTCCTCTTTCTCCTAATCACGGTCTACTTGGCAAAGATGGACTATATTCAGAGTCAAAGATCTCCTTGGAGACACTCTTCCAACGCTGGAACTCTGAGGGCTGGGGCGAGTATCTATGTTTGGCTGGGGCTGTGATTGGGTGAGAAGTTCAGACTCGTTTGAAGTTGTGCCTTGCTCACTTCGATTTCGTAGATGGACGCGAGGCACTGGGCTGATGGATGCCACGAATACTGTTGCCCATGAGCTCGAAAGCCATGGTGTTCGCACCTTCTCGGCGAAGGAGATGGCATTCAACATCCTTGGACTTATGCATCCCCTCCTCTTTAGCATCACACAGGTTGAACCGATTTGGGCTGACCTGAACGGTGGAATGGATCGCCTGCCGGACCTCGCTGAGATCACGACTCGCATTCGCCAGAGCATGAATGAAAAGAGCGAACTTCGTCGCGCAATTGCCAGGGATAATGCTCTCGACTTCAAGACTATCAACGGCGTTCAAGGTGAACGGGTGTTACAAACCGTCAACATTGTTCCCCGTGCCAATTTCAAGTTCGATTTCCCTGCGCTTGAGCCAGCAGCTACCCTTGGGGAACTTAGCAAACTTCGAGGTATAATCGACCTCGAGAAAGTCGTCGTTATCACTGGATTCGCCGAGGTCGGTCCGTGGGGAAGCTCGCGCACGAGATGGGAGATGGAAGCAAAGGGGGAGTTTACCATCGAAGGCTGCATTGAGATGGCCTGGATCATGGGTTTCATCAAGCACTTTGATGGTCGTCTGAAGAATAGTTCTTTATACGTTGGCTGGGTTGACGCGAAGACTGGGGAGCCAATTGACGACAAGGATGTGCGCGGCCGTTACGAGAAGGAAATATTGAAGCACGCCGGTGTGCGCTTGATCGGTAGGCGCGCCTGAACTACGTTTTAAATTGAAGAAAACTGAACGGTTCACAGAGCCTGAGCTTTTCCGTGGTTACGATCCCAAAAAGAAGGTTTTCAATCAAGAGGTCGAACTCATACATGACTTGGAGCCTATCGAAGTCGCCCAATCAGAAGCAGAAAAGTTCAAGTATGAGCATGGAGACAAGTGTGACATCTGGACCGCGGAGGGTGACCAGTGGTTCGTGAAGTTCAAGAAAGGCGCTCGCGTCTTGGTCCCGAAGGCATTCCGCTTCAGCCGCTTGGTTGCTGGGCAGATTCCAACTGGTTGGGATGCTGGGAGATACGGAATCCCAGCAGATATTGTCGCTCAGACGGATCGGGCCACTCTTTGGGCCTTGGTGTGCACCGCAGAAGCCCTCAACATGTCTGGTATCACTGACCCTTACGAATTATATAATCACTTCCACCCCTCCGAGGTTGGAACTTGTGTAGGGAGTGGCATGGGAGGTACCGAGTCGCTTGCCAAGATGTTCAAGGATCGCCGCGAGGAGAAGGAAGTGCAGAATGACATCCTTCAGGAAACGTAAGAGTCCTTGCGTTTCAAATTAAATTCAACCACTTATACGAAGGTCTAGGTTTATCAACACTGTCGCTGGTTGGATTAACTTGCTTCTAATGTCTTCGAGTGGACCTGTGAAGATCCCTGTCGGGGCTTGGTGAGCATATTGTCTTTCTTTCTTTCGTCTAGCTTATTTTCCTGTAGCGCAACCGCTCTTCAGTCTCTCGAAATTGCATGCGATACCATTCTTTCTGGCAAGGCAAAGGTCATGATCGCCGGTGGTTTCGATGACATTAGCGAAGAAGGCTCTTTCGAATTTGCCAATATGAAGGCTACAAGTAACGCCGAGACCGAATTTGCCATGGGACGTGAGCCTACAGAGATGTCGCGACCTGCTACCACAACTCGTGCAGGGGTGAGTAATCAATTAACATAATGCACGCTTGTCTTGATCCAGTTGATCAGTTCATGGAATCCCAAGGAACTGGTATTCACATTGTCATGAATGCCAAGACTGCAATTGAACTCGGAGCTCCCATTCGCGGTATCCTAGCGTTCACCTCCACATCAACGTAAGTTTGTAGCCCAATAATGTGCGAACTAAATATTCATTCATTTTAGTGATAAAGCTGGGCGTTCCATTCCCGCTCCTGGACGTGGTGCTCTCTCGGTCGCTCGAGAATTACCATCTAAATATCCTCTCCCATCGCTGAGTCTTGAATATCGATCTCGCCAGATTGCGTTCCGGCGCAAGCAAATTTCGGATTGGCTCAGTCATGAACACGCCCAGCTCCGTGAGGAGGTTGAGGAACAGAAATCGAAAGATGGCACTTTTGATGAAGATTATTTCGCATCCCGCATCGCTGATATTGAAAAGGAGGCTCGCTGCCAGGACAAGGAGATTTTGGCCACGTATGGTATGCTTGAAGGGACCGACGCTCGAGTCGGACCCATGCGTCGCGCTCTTGCTGTCTGGGGGTTGACCGCTGATGACATCGGTGTCCTCTCGATCCATGGTACGAGTACTGGAGCCAACGAGAAAAATGAGACTGAGATGTGGCATAACGTCCTCGCTACAATGTCTCGTACCCATGGCAATGCTGTTCCCGTCATGGCTCAGAAGAGTTTGCTTGGACATTCCAAGGGTGGGTCGGCCGCGTGGCAGATGGCAGGTCTCTTGCAGACTGTCAATACGGGCATCATTCCCGGGAACCGTAACAGCGAGTAAGTTCATGCGTTCCTCTTTGCATTGATCCATAATCAACCTTCTGCGTTCGTGAAGTAACATCGATGCGAGATTCGAGGCCCATCACTATCTCATGTTCCCTTCGAGGTCCATCCATACAGATGGAATTCGCGCCGGTGTCATGGTAGGGGGTCATTGTCATCAATTGCCTAGAACTCACTCACGGTTTTGCAGTCATCTTTCGGCTTTGGTCAAGTTGGCGGTACTGCTATCATTGTTCATCCTCGCCACCTCTTCGCATCCCTGGACCCTTCTGCCTATGAATGCTACAGGTCTCGCAACCAGAGGCGTTACCAGGAGGCTTACAAGGTCATGACCGAGATGATGACATCCAACTCGCTGGTTAGAATCAAAGATGGGCCACCTTACAGCCCTGAACTCGAGCAACCAGTCCTTATGAACCCCATGGCTCGTGCAACCTTCAATCCAAAGACACGCAGCTACTCCTACACCGCTGATTTGGACAAAGCCGTACCATTTGATATTGCGAACGCGAAGACTGTCGCTGAAGCTTTCGCATCCACTGATCCAGTTGCCGGCGTTGGCGTCGATCAAGGTGATTTTTACCGACAATGTTCTGTGCTCCGGAGTATCCTCATGTTGTATGTTCCATTTATCTAGAGCTGATCTCCTCGGTCCCATCGTGGAACCCTACCTTCATCGAACGCAACTTTACCGAAGCCGAGGCCGCTTATTGTCGCACTCAACCGTCACCCCCGTCTTCTTTCGCTGCACGTTGGGTTGGGAAGGAGGCGGTCTTCAAATCGCTCGGCATCTCCTCAAAAGGCGCCGCCGCCTCAATGAAAGACATCGAAATCCTTCCCAACGAGGTCGGTGTACCAACTGTCATTCTCCATGGCGACGCAGAAGTGGCTGCCCAGAGCAAAGGCATCACGCGTGTTCATGTTTCTTTGAGCCATTCCGAGGTGTGTTAGACTGTGTTTTGGAAATATACACTCGCTCATTTCCTTGCAGACCGTCGCTATCGCCTTTGCACAATCCACATTGTAATTGTCATGAGCATGTAATTCCAGAAGCATTCATTGTTAAACGCATATTGCTGTGATAGTAGCCATGAACCATGATACAGAATAGAATTTTTTATCGCTCCCTCTCCGACTCCGAATGGATCCCTTGCTTGGTGATATAGTCGGCGATCGCGTCTGTGACCATCCGCTGCCATGTCCCATCACCTGCTGCGACTTTCGCTCTTACTTCGCTCGAGCTGTAGGTTTGTTCCTCCAGACCAATGTCGATAAATGTTATACGGCTACTTGTTATGAATTCGTGTGCTACTTCGAACGTTCTGCCCTGAATTTCCGGAAACGTCTTGTCAGCACTGGTGCTCCGCCTGTAGGCGCACACTATGCGACAATCTTCTTGGTCTGGAGAGAGAAATGTCCGGAGCATTTGGACCATAACCTGTTCCGAAGGATAGTATTTTGGGAAGAAAAGGCGGACGAGGGTATCGAAACCCAAAAGGAAGGTCAGCTTCGGCGAGGGAGACATGTACGATGCATCTCGCCCGTCGGATATACCGTTGGGAGGATTAGAGAATCCGACGACGGTAGATAGCCTTGCCTGGAGGAAGCGAAGTAAAAGAGTCGACTTCCCGACGAACGTCGGTTCATGTATGATGGCAATCGCAACGTTGGCGCTCATCTGTGAAGATTGGCCACCTGATTCTGCAGTGTGGGGGGAACGAACGTCGTGTGAGAGGAGGCGCATCATTTCGAGTCGTTGAATAAATGTTGCATCCCCTGGTCCTAAACCTTTGTCTGCATTGCGGACAGAGAGGAGTAATATTCGCGCATCATACGGCTCCGCAGAAGCAGAAGTAGCAGCGGTGCACTGGAATGACGACGGTGGGAGAGAGTTGGCGAGTGCCAAGTGGGCTAGGGTCGGGGGATTGAAGGAGGCGTCGAGGACGCATATGCGAAGCGGCGTGGGACGGGTGTGGGTGGTTTGTCCAGATCGCAATGGCCAGTGTTTGTGAGCCGTGTAGACGAGTTCAACGGGTGGTATTCCGCGTTGTACTCTCAGCAACGACTGCAGCGCATGGCTGGCAAAATCAGATGGGATGATGGAAGCAGGAGGGTGAATCATGGTGGGCAACGTTCTGCAAGACTATGATAGCATTGGAGACAAGCTACGAAGACCCGCTTACCTGGTGATGTTCAGGGAATGGAACGGCATGAGAGTGCGTGGTGGTAGATAAGATTAAATAAATTAAATTGCTGAGTCAGGCATCTGACACGGAACAATCGCAACACACTCCATCTCTGTCAACAATTGTTTTTATCATGGAGAAGGATGCTGAAGGTTTCTACACACCCAAGACGGCTGATGGTAGCGAAATGGGTTTGCACTTGCAACTACGATGCTGATTCCATCCGTAGCAACTGTGAAGCCAGACTCGGAAGAGAAAGAGAGTGAATCAAAGACACCCGAAGTCGCAGAGGCTACTAGGTCAGGTGGGCATATCAGAGTGCTGTCTTATATTCCCACATGAAATCTTTATCAATGTAGAGACCACCGAATTAATATCGTCTACTTTCGAGGTTACGGTGGGTGGTCCTGCCCTACCTGTGCCCTACATTACGACTCACTATGGATCAATAGGTCACGCTAGCAGACCAACAAGCCGATCCAAACTCGCCGTTGTACAGCGTGAAATCATTTGAACAATTGGGCCTGTTAGTGGATCAGTAGCGATGTCAACTGTTTCTCAGACGTCTTCTTTCGCAGACATCAGGATCTGCTCAAGGGTCTCTATGCGTTGGGATTTTCGAAACCATCCAAAATTCAAGAACGTGCATTACCCCTTCTGCTTGCCAACCCGTGGGTACTAAGTGATACCTGAGGTGATTTTTTTATCGATCTATTCTTCGTTGCTTGCCCAGGCCCCAGAACATGATCGGACAATCCCAGTCTGGCACAGGAAAGACTGCAGCATTTGTGCTTACGATGCTGAGCAGGGTAGATTTCTCGCTCAATAAGACACAAGTACGAGAGGAATTGCATTCCCGCGGCCTCGGTATCTGATTTTATTCTAGGCCATCTGTCTCGCTCCGTCACGAGAGCTGGCACGACAAATCATGTCTGTCGTAGTGGCAATGGGAAAGTTCACTCCAGTACAGACCGAATACGCTATCAAGGACAATCTTCCCAGAGACGTCACCAGGATAACAGCACAGATTGTTGTCGGTACTCCGGGTACCATGACCGATCTTCTCAAGCGGAGAGTTATAGATTCATCAGGCATCAAAGTTTTCGTGCTCGATGAAGCTGATAACATGCTCGACCAGGATGGTCTTGGAGATCAGACGCTGAAAGTCAAAAAGTAATGCTACTACATGTCGCTTTCTGCTCTGCTGATGCCTTGTCTTTCTAGTCTCTTGCCTCGGACACCGCTTCCTCAGATCATTCTCTTCTCCGCTACGTTCCCTGACCACGTGCGGATTTTTGCCAACAAGTTTGCCCCTAATGCCAACAAGATTGAGCTCCAAAAGGAGGAATTGTCGGTGGAGGGCATTCGCCAGTTTTATATGGACTGCCGTGATGAGGAACACAAATACGACATTCTAGTCTCGCTATACCAGTTGCTCACGATTGGCCAAAGTATCATCTTTTGTCAAGTAAGTGATCTTTCTCTCGGTACAATCTGCTCGAGCGAATGGACCCATCCCTAGCATCGACATACCGCGGACAGAATCTCACAGCGAATGACTGCCGAGGGGCACAAAGTTGCCTCGCTTCACGGTGCCAAGGATGCTTCTGAACGTGACGCCGTCATCGACAGCTTCCGCGAGGGTCGGGAGAAGGTCCTGATCACGACAAACGTCATCGCCCGAGGTATTGACATTCTTCAAGTGAACATGGTTGTCAACTACGATCTGCCCCTAATGAACGAGCGTGGGAATATCCATTCTCATGATGGTAGACCAGACATCGAGACCTATATTCACCGCATCGGTGCGTTCATTAGTGTTGCGACTTGGTGCTGTAGTGACGGACAAACCAGGGCGAACTGGGCGTTTTGGACGCAAAGGCATATCGATCAACTTTGTCCACGACCAGAGGACGTGGGTGCAGATGGAGGGGATCGAAAAGATCCTTGGAAAGAAGATTATTCGCATTGAAACGAATGATCTGGATGAGATGGAGGAGGTATGTTTTCTTCATTTGTTGTTTCCGTTCGAAAAATGACGATCTTTTACTCTACATAGAAAATGAAGAAGGCCTTGAAATGAGGACACGATAGCGTCCGTCGACCTCTTGGTGTTACATTTGTATGCAGTGGATTCATTCTGGTAGACGAACATTTTCTGTATGGACTCATCCTATCCCCCAAAAAGTACTATAAGACTACTGGAATTGACACCAGGAAACTCGGTCGAGAAAGGTCACATGCTGCCTCACTTGAACTGCGGATGGGGGGGGGGGGTGGCTTTACCTCACTTTGATAGGATGGTCAATTGATTTTTCCACGAATGAGAGGACATCGCTCGAGGCAGTGCCTTGAACACAGCTTGGAGCCCCGTGTATAGAATGATGAAACTGTCTCGGATGATGTCGTTGAATGACAGATGTGATCCCCATGAGACATCAGTTAGCTGGAGATATGATCACCAGGGGGACGGGAGACGTGTGATTGACGGATACCTCGAAACTGTGTGCTTACAGTCAACCTAGATATTCTGGACGCATTTCATATAACGGGGTGGGGGGTCACAGTGAAAATAACGTGTCTACAAATGCCACTAAAATAATACAACGAGATTATTTAGATGGTATGAAGTTTGGCATGATCTGCTGCAACAAGGCCAAACCTGGGATTGGGATCTGTTGCTGACGGCTGCGTCTGATTGGTGAGAGAGTGGATGGGAGGGAAAGAAATACTTACAGCTCGCGAACTGAACGGTTGGGCGTATGATTAGAATGCGATCGAGCTGCAAGAGTAGCACATACCACGAATGACAAAGTTGGCCAAGACTGCCACGAAAAGGAGAGCGCTGACGACGATCGGACCGGTGATAGCGTCTGTGAGAGACTCAGGGCGAGACCAAACGGAGTAGAGACGAGGACGGACCATGATGGCCGGGATCACGCTTGCGAATCATGGTGATGCGGGATTGATAGAGGGAAAAGCCGTAGATCTGCAAGATGGTGAGGTATACGCAGGCACAGAACGGGTCGAGACGTACCAAGACGCCAACGCTGAGGGCGGCATACACGTACGCAAAGGCGCGGGAGACGGGATCACGAGAGGCATTGAAGAGGGCGACGGCGAATGTGCCGATGAGGATGGCAGCGTTGAGCCAAGAAAGCCAGGCTGGGAGGGGGGTGAATGGGGAGAGAAGCGGAGAGGGAGTGGGACAGACTTCGTTCGTTGGCGAACCAGACCTTGCCTTCGACCTTGACGGCGGTGGGGACCTTGCGGGGTACGCGGACGGGCTGGATTGCGCTGTAGGTTTGTACTTCTGGGATGTCGTCCTGCCTGGTGTATCGGGAAGGGCGGGGTGTGTCTTCGGGGAGGGACGCGAGGGCGGAGGAGGAGAAGGGGAGGAAGGAGGACCAGGAGAGGCCGACGCTCTCGCTGGTGGACTCTCTGCTGTGGGACATGGTGGGACAAGCAAACGTTCGCACGGCTGCCCCTGACGTCACTTCGAGCACCTTCTGGGCCATTCCCCCCCCGCCACTCGCGCTCGCCCCCGCAGCCATGGGCAAAGACTACTACAAGACACTCGACGTCCCCCGCACGGCGACAGACGATGACATCAAACGCGCCTACAAGAAAATGGTATGCACCTCCTCTTTCCATCTCTCCAGCTCACCCCTCCCAGGCCCTGAAATGGCACCCTGACAGAAATCAGGGCTCAGAGGAGGCGTCCAAGAGATTCAAAGAGGTCGGTCTCTTCGTCCCCGAAGATCCGACTGCTCACTCCCCGTAGATCTCCGAAGCCTTTGAGGTGCTCAGTGACAAGAACAAGCGCACCGTCTATGACCAAGTCGGCGAAGAAGGCCTCAAGGGTGGAGGCGCACCCCCCGGTGCTGGCCCCTCCGGCTTTGGTGGTGGCTTCCCCGGCGCGACCCACTTCACCTTCACCACTGGTCCGGGTGGTTCCTCGGGATTCTCTCCATCCGATCCCCAGCGGATATTCGAGTATGTCTCTGGTCACATGTCTACGCCCGTGCCAACTCTCTCTTTACAGACAAATGTTTTCGGGTGGTTTCCCCGGCTTTGGTGGTATGGGCGGGATGGGCGGAAGGACCCCAATGTCGTCCATGTTCGACGACGCCACTAATGGCTCCTTCTTTGGTGGAGGTATGCCTGGTGGCATGCCCCACCGTGCACCACACCGCGCAACGTCCGCACCAGCACCCCAACCCTCCGAGATCACTCGTCCCCTCAAACTTTCATTAGAAGAACTCCACTCAGGCTCCACTAAACATCTCAAAGTCAGCAGAAAGCTCCTCGACGGCTCAACCGAGGAAAAGGTCCTCGAAATACAAATCCTTCCCGGTTGGAAGAGCGGCACCAAGATCCGCTTCCCTCGTGCAGGCAATGAACAACCAAACGGCGAATCCCAAGACCTCGCTTTCGTCGTCGAGGAGAAACCCCACCCCGTCTTTACCCGGGATGGAGACGACCTTGTATGCAGCCTAAAGATACCCCTCGTGGACGCTTTGGCTGGCAATGACACCAAAAAGGTAGTCGAGTTGCTGGACGGCCGCAAATTACAGGTCCCGTTGCCTGTAGGGGTAGTAAAGCCGGCTCAAGAGACGAGGGTGTTCAATGAAGGCATGCCAATTCGCAAACAGGCAAGCCCGAAGAAGAAGGGAGATTTGGTTGTTCGTTGGGACATTCAATTCCCAGACCGCTTAACGCCCTCGCAGAAAGAGGCTATCCGGCGTATATTGACATGAACGTCTTGAATACCGAGACCTCTTGTGTCTCTTATATAGCTCTGTACTTAGTATGAACGCTATCAGCTCACCTGTGACAAGACACGAGGACGTTGTATCAGCTCCGTGAACACGCCGTGCCCAAAGATGAGTTTCGGACGCAATCGTACCTAGATGACGCTCCATCAGACACGCCAAGGCTGGCACTAGAAGAAGTCTCATCCTTACTCTTATCGCGCGAGATGCCGGAGCGCGGCTCAATCAACCACAGAGAACCATACGGTACCAACCAGTCTAGAACCCTTGAAAAATCCATGCTCTCTATCGCCAGAAGCCTGATTCATATGGACGTTCGTGCGGTAAAGTGTGATGACCACAAGGACGGCAGGAATGCGGAGAACGTTACTCGCCTCGAGTTACTTTCGATACAGGAATAGTTTGAAACATGAGGGGACAGACTTTCGAGTGGCTGGCCCCTGTTCCACTAAATGAACTAGATATCAGCTGATACGTAGATATGAAAGGCATGAGATGGGTCCCACAAAGTCCGTCCGGTTGCTCCGGTCATGGCTGTCCGTTGGACACACGTGAGGCCGTCTTCACTGCTTGCGACCTCCAGGACATCGGCAGCCACGTTGACCGTTTCATCGTCTTTACGCCACTCCAGCTCCGGCAAGCAAAACGTGCCGAACATGAGGCCGTCGCGCAAAGCAAGGTCGTGCAAGCTTTATGATCCCTTGCGAATCTATCAATTGTAGTGCAAGTTGATCGTCGGAGCTCGCTCTTTCTCGTATATATCTATCCTGCGTTCAACACCCACCGCGAGCCTGCTTTCTGCTCACTGGCCCACCAACTTCTTGCAGTTGCACTACCGAGCGTGACTCGAAAACCATTCACCTCAGCCGACCTTCGTTCCGACAATGCCCGCAAGCCAACAAGATTATCACGCAGTCCTGGGGCTCCCCAGCGACGCGAGCGATGATGCCATCAGAGCAGCATACAAGAAACTCGTGTGTACTCCCTCGTGCATCCACCTTCCAGCTAATTTCGGAACAAGGCTTTGCAATGGCATCCAGACCGTCACCTGGCTGGCAAGGAAGCTGCAGCACAAATGTTCATTGAAGTAGGGCTCTCAGATCACTATTTGCTCTGCTCATGATGAACCGCAAACAGGTGAACCAAGCGTATCACGCTCTGATGGACGGGAAAGAAAGTACTCATTCCTCATCAACGGAGACCTCGTCGACTACCAGCGCTCCTACTGGCAGTAGTGCTGACCCCACTCGTTCTGATACCCATCCAAAATCTACTCAGGCATCAAGCCGGCCACCTTCGGCGAGCTCTGACTCAAGCAAGCGGTCTGGTCCCAAGTCCTCAAAATCGTCTTCTTCCGCGCCATGCGATGGTAAGAACACTTCCAAATCCGGTACTCAGTCCAGGGCACCGCCATCCACATCATCGTCCTCGCATGCTTCATCTTCCGACAACCTGAAACCCAGTTCCCATCCGCGGCCAGCCAAGCCCAGTCCGGATGGGAAACAATCTAGTTCCGACCGGATGAGGAGCGGTCGCGAGTCCTCAAAGTCACACGATCATCTACCTGCACCAAAGACCGCTACCCCTGCATCGACCTATAGTCACAGTTCGGAGGGTTTCAGTGGTTCCGTCCGTTCTAAATCTTCCGAGAAGACTACCAGATCCTCCCCTGTCTCGACAGAACCGAAACACGATTCGCGTTCGGAGCGAACATCCCGCACTGGCACCAGTAAATCACGCACATCGAAGCCCATTATCCCACCTCCGTCCGGCCGTCTGCACAAGTCGCCAAAGATTAGCTTTGCGGAGTGAGTGCGGGCTGCTGTCTGTATGTGAACATGCTCACTCTCGATACTAGTGAGTTCGTCCACAAGCTCTCTAAAGGAACCACGAGGGGTAAAAAAGAGCCACCGCACACTTTGCCTCACGATCAAGATGCGACCCCGTATCCCTCACCGCTTCATGCGATCAACACTCCTCGAGGTGCCTCCAAGGAATGGATTTTCCCACTCCCTTTGACACTTGACGAGATGTACCACGGAACGTCTTATCGATTCCTCGTGACGAGGGAACTACTCTCGCATCGAACGGAGCAGGTGGAAATCTCTGTCGTCATCCCTCCAGGGATGCGCAGTGGTACTAGGATCGTCTGCCCCCGTACAGGACATCAACGCAAGGATGGAACGCTCCAAGATGTGGTCTTCCTGGTCGAGGAGGTTCCTGAAGAACGCTTTTCTAGAGTCAAGGACGACCTGTTTCTGGATGTCTGCATCCCTTGGGCTGATCCTCTCGCTGACCAAGGAGGCGAAATTTGCATTCAGGGGATAGACGGGAAAGAAATCACCTTTGCCTTGCCATATCCGATTTATGACAAGGCCACAGAGGGTCAGATCCTCGTCAAGGGTGCAGGTATGCCAATCCGGGAAGGCCGCAAGACGATTGGTCGCGGCGATATGATTATCAGGTCTGTTTATCTTGCACGAGGCTTGAGTCTAGTCATCACTGATGTGACTCCAGATGGCGGGTCGTGTTCGCCGCTCACCAATCCAAGTGGCAGACATTGAAGAAAGCGCTTCATCTCGATGATTGACTGTCATACGGAAGCGAGTTGTGGTTATGGCCCTATGCTATGTGTATCTTTCTTGAAACCTTCATACATGGACAAGCACGAGTGTTTGGCAGGTGTCCCTCACTATTCCTGACTTCAGGTTACACTGTACAGTACTCACGACATATGGAGATTTTGCTAGTTCATGGTGCAAGATTGGCTGCATATAACTCGAGCGCTGAATCCAGTTCTGATTGGTCCAGGCCGGCGCACAGCGGTGTACACGCGGAGCAAGCGAGGCAATTCAGCATACGGCTGTATGCTTCGGAGTCGAGAATACGTCAAAAGCGAATCATGGACGGTACACGACCTGTGCAGCCTGAACGTTAATTAACGTTCGGCTACTGCAGTGTTGGAAATGCGACTCCACCCAAACACCGGAATAAGGTGCCAGTACAAGCCTTCGTAGTGAAGACGATGCGGGACACAGCATTAGCCTAGTACATACTTGTGATCGAGCGGTAAGCCCTCCGGTGCTTCTTGGTAGTGTTCTACGCCAACAGGCGTTCTCGTTGTATCTTCACCTTGCCTTCCATTCCACGTTAGGATGATCCACGCCCTGGAAATGCGACGGGCACGCGGAAGCCACCATCGCCATTCCATGGGCCTACATAAACCCACAAACTGCCAGGCGCCTCCTCATATTTGAACCCCATCCTACGCTCAAGAGTTGAGATCCTAATGCCGCTACCATTCACTGCAGATCGTAACCGGAATACCTGGTACAATCACTTGCCCCTCAAGGTGAGTTGGCATACCTGGCAAGCGGTGGGCCATTTTGACAAAGGGTCTTTGATCCAGATTGCCAACATTGTTGGCGCTATCTTCGTTATGGGGGGAAACGTGTATACGGTCATTTCTCCCCTGGATGTGTACTACACTGGCAGAGAAACCTACTTTACTCCTGCTCCATGGTCGTTCTTCGTCTGGTGGGTTACCAAAGCGCATGACATTGCCGCACACCCAGCCAACCTCTACCCAGGCCTCTGATCCACATGTTAATTATGGGCACGTGCATCTACCAATTCTCCGGTCGTGGTAAGGAAATCATTCTCGACCGGATTGGCTGGCGACTACCCCTGCTCGATTTCCTCAATGCAATGTACATTTACTCCTGGACTATCCAGGAATACCGATATGGTGCGTATAAGCGTTATTGTTCGCTTGCCCTCCCGCTTCTGACGATTCCCCCTCAGCCCTGGTCTTTATCCTTTTCGCTGTTTCCGTGGTGACTGTGAGCGGTCCCTCGAATCCCGACCCTCGTCTTCTACCCTTTCCTGACCCCCACGATGCTTTAGCAAATCTACCAAGAAGTCAAGGTGACCGCACTCCGTAACTTTTGCGACGAAGTCTTCCTTCACCTTCCCTTTTCGCTGTACCATGGCTGGACTGTCGGCCTCATCTTCCTCTCTGCGTTCGAAGCATTCGGGGTTGATGCGCTCACAGAACCAGCTGGCCCTTGGACAAAGGCTTTCGTCTTCATCTCATTGTAAGCATGCGCTTCCTTTCGCTCGTCCAATCTTCTGAGCCGAACCCGATATCCTCTCTTCCCAGCCTTCTTCTCCAGATCGTCGATTTCGCGTACGCTTATTCTGCCGTAGAGGGTGACCTTCCGGGGTGTCTCGCCATTTCCTGGTATCTCTTCGCGGTCGTCGTTCACCAGAACAAAGAACGCTCCGAGTTCATCCATTGGAGCGGACTTGGTTTCGCCATCTTTTCTCTGTGCTGGATCATGCGGTGTGTGATCGGCCTGGAGTTGAAGTTCCGAGGACGCAACAATAGGTTGGGCATTGGCGAAGAGACGTCTCGTCTCTTGGGCGGTCACTAGAAGTGGAGGATTGTGTCGGAACGAACCTCGCAGTCAGAACTTCTAGTAGAATTGTGGATAGTCAACCATGTCAACCTTTCCGTGTCTATGCTTGTATCGATGTTGATTCATGTACTCTAATCACACCACATAATTTGTTCTCAGCGAGTCAGATATCGCCTGCACTCGGACTCGGTACAACATAGAATACTATACAACAGGTCAACGAGGATGACAATGGTCAGAGTAATCAGCATAGCAAATCACAAGAGGAGATGGCGTCAAGGGACGAGTACAGACAACACAGCGCACAACCAAAAAACAGCGAACGTACAGACTAATCAAATTTCATCGGTTCCACCTTGTTTGGGGGAGGCAAACCAACAATGCCAGAAGGCGGGGCAACCCGTTTTTTAGTTGGAGAGTTGTGTGGACTGTAGCCATCACCTTTGCTAGGCTTCGAGGGCCTCAGCTTGCATAATGCGATCGGAGGAGGACCGATAAGTCGTGACACAGTCCAGGGTAATTCAAATTTGGCTAGGTTGGCCCACTGAATGTACCGCGATAGCTCTAGGTGAAGGGTCGGATAGTACGCTGAGGATGCTTTGCGGGATATCTTCGACAAGTATAAGCAAGCAAGCTTCAAGGGAGACGGATCAGCCTACCAAGATGACCCGCTCAAGACCTGAAGCAAACAGGTCTGTATGGAAACGGTGAGCAGACATTTCATGTTCCTTGGACATATTGAGGTCGTGGACAGATCTCGAGATAGCGTTGATTAGCTTAAGGTGGGATGTCTACGCCAGCAGTGAGCAACGTTCATGCAATATACCTGTGAACATACAAAGTAGCCCATCGCTTCAAACTCCACTCCGCCGGTCATGCCTCCCGGTGCCTTGGGTTTCTCAACCTTTCCTTCGTCGACTTCTGAGAGATTCCATACGGTGTTGTTCGGATGGCAGAAGACCCAGAAATAGTCCCGGCAAACGTCAGAAAGTTCCTGTAGATATGACTTGTATATCCTTGGACGATGCAATGATTCGATGAACGCGTGTGGGGACACCGGAGCGGCGGGTGATTCCGTGGGTGGAGGAGCCGGTGTCAACAAGACAGCGCGTACAAGCGAGAAAAAGTTCTTGTGAGGCACGGGTAATGTAATGATATTGCTGGAAGATCCTGATGACTCCCATGCCTCACGACGAAGCCGCCCGCCAGATGAGGGAAGAGACGATGCTGGATAAATTTCGAATAAGATGAGGAGCAGCTCAACGATCAGTTGACGAGTCGCTACATCGCCGGGTTTCTTGTCAGAGTAAAGCAATGAGATCAACTGGACGAATGGAGTTGGACAGGAACTCCGGAGGGCGAAACATCCAATTGAGGACGTGGAGAGACCTTTGAAGCACCGTAACAGCTCGTGGAGCATTTGGTCATCATGCTGCTCTTCACTTAAATTTGGATCAAGGTCTCGTTCAGAAAGAGATGTAGGACTGAACTAACCGCCATTCAATTTCGAGAATTTCATTGAGCCTCGTAAGCAACGCGCTATAGCCCCCTGAGCGGAGGAAGTCTTCTGTCCAACTGTAACAAGTTGAATAAGTTCCATAGCAATTACCAAACGAACAATGCTACCTTGCTGCCTCGTTTCTTAGCATGAGTTTCAGCTTTTTGACGACTTCTATATCGAGTGTAGTGCTGGAAGACGAGGTCAAGATGCTGCAAAACTTTACGGGGGTCATCCCCTTTCCGAGGGCCTTTTCTTTAGATTTGCTAGACACGAGTTCGACTGGAATCACGGGAGCTTGTGCACGAGAAAGTGTTTGTGCGGCATCAAGCGACGCCCCTCTCCCATGAGATCTGTCTGAACTATCTGAAGCATTCAGGTTGGTAGTGCTCTTGCCAGCAAGGGCAGACCCCCAGAGTCCGCCTTGCCTTGCCTGACTGTCGGACTCCAGGTTGGAGAGAGATGTATGGGGGGAAGCTATAGATTCGATGCTGCGCGCTTTGCGCACTGTACGAGGGGTGGACGGGTTCACCGTCAGGACTTGAGACGACTTGAGCATGGCAGCTTTCACTGTAGCATCCATGTTGGCAAGCTTTGGACGGAGAGTGGGTGGGATTTGTAGATCGTCCTGTTCATTGTCCGTTAGAATCCGGAAGCATCCAGTGGGTATATCACTGACCAAGAGTCTGTCGAATGCCTGGTTGGTGACCACGGGTTCGACCACGGGTTCGCCCAAGAAGTCCTGCAAGGTTTTCATTGATCTGGACTTTTCGTGCTTTGCCTTGTCTTTGTGAGGCTTCGCTGGCACTGTAGAGACAGAATCCGGGACATTTTCCTTTCCATTGGAGATGTCACCGAGACTGGTGACCATGGTGAATTCGGAGGAAGGTAATCTTTTCGATGGTAATATGCTTTTAAACATGGCTAGAGAATGTGGTAGTAGAAACTGAAGAAGAGCACGTTGCGCCGCATGCGCGGTTCAGATTGTCCGACGCGTCGGTCACGTGGTGATTTATTTTGTGGATTTATTTAGTGACCTGAATTACATAATAGCACCGCTTATATTTTTGGATTGATGCGGGTTGCATTTCTACAAAAAGATCTGATTGGCTGCGCACTAGGCGTAATTCCCGTGCGCTCGGTATATAGCCCCAAGGTGTCCAGCGCCGCCTGGACTTCCTCCCGCTCAGCGTTTCCAGTACTTTCATCAGACCCTCTCGAGATTGTAAGTTCTTCTTGTTAACTAATAAAATGGCTAATAGGAAACTGCAGAAACGACTATCGATGCACTACTACCTTAAGTGTTTTAATCGTCACGATATAAAGGGTGCGTAGGATAAAAACTATAGAGACGCGCGAATGGACTGATCGTCTATGGCCGGTCTCAGACCAGCAAAAGGAGATTTCTCCCTTGAACATGCAAAAGGTCGCGCCATTCAACTGCACCTCCTCTCGTATCCCGCCGATGCCAGGCTGTTTCCATGACCATCAGCGCTTGGTGAACATTCCCAAAGTGGCTTTGCTGTCCGACCAATCTCGCTTTCAGGATCTCTCGTTTCATAGGGTCGTCCGTTAGGCACCCCGCCAAACATATTGGGAATACCAACGTCCGATCGAGCGCCGACATCGGTAGTTGACGTATAAGCTGGGTGATGATATCGATGGATTGGATAATTTCTGGTACACCTGCAAACCCGTTAGTCAAGGTCCCATCTTTTCATCCACTGTCATCGCCCCTACCTGGAATCGCGTCACTCAACACCGTGTACAGATACAAGAGCGCTGCCTCGCGGTAAATCTTCGGCACTAGCTGGCGCGTGTCAACGACGACCGAAATCCCTGGTATTCCCTTCAAGTTGGAGTCCTCACAGACAGGGAGGTCTGGGTGAAGTGGAGTTTGATCAGGTTCCCGGGAGTACATTGGCTCGCATGAACGAAGGTGGCTCTCCACGATGTTTCCGCGTCGAATGAGCTCTTTCATGCTCAGGCAGCCTTTCTGCATCTCTTGTGCTTTCCAGCATGAGAGGGTAGAAATCTCAGCGATACCAAGCAACACTTCGTCCGGACATCCGGTGAGGTTGTCCACCCGAAGGTCCGAGTCTTCCTTGGCACTCAAACCTGATGTGGCCGACCAGAAGCCTCCTCCCCCCCGATACAACCGTCGATAGAAGGCCAAGTGTTTCGGTATGGTATGCAGGGTAATCGTTGACATGACATCCAACCACTAATAACAACGAATCAGCCACAGGTTGGGTGTTGTTTCAGATGCACTCTTACCATTGTGGCTTTCAATGCTACCCGCGCGGCTTGGCTCATGCTCATCATGGCCAGTTTGGGGTTCTCGTGCGTTGAGATTCCAGTTTGAACCATCCAGTCATTGGCAATATCAAGCATTGGCCGCCAGTCGGTCACGCCTCCGGAAAATAAGGAGAAGCCGAGGAGGTGCAGCGCAGCATTGGCGTCATCCTCCGTCAACATTCCTTCTCGAGATTTATACAACTGTGCATGAGCGGTATCATAAAATACTATTGCTGGCGAGTTCTCCAGAGTGCTGTTTACTGGTTCTAGTCCTCTGGCGGCGCGAATCCGCATGTTATGGAGGCTTGCTAGGGCACATATGGCGTTCGTCAAGGGGCCTTGTGGGTTTTGAGATACAACCTATTTTTGAATCATCAGTCATACGTAAGTCCGGGTCTTAGTCAAGAAAGCTTACTGAGTATATTGCGTTTGCAGCGGCGTTGCTCGTAAAGGCGAAAAGTGACTTCCTGACATGCTCAAAATAGTAGAACACATGCTCGCTTTGGAGTGGATGTGTTGATAACGCAGTGGCTTCATGGCTAAACCCGAGGGCGTGTGAGGTGATGGTATCAAAGGTGTTGTCAAGAAGTCCCAGGTCTTGTGGTGATGGATGCGAGGAAGAAAGTGACGTGGACGGTGTGTATGGCGAGTGATTGATAAGCTGCGGTAATGACGGGTCAATCAGTGGCAAGGTCATATTGAAAGGTGAGCTAAGTGGTAATCCTGAATTTCTGACTCAGCCGTCGAACAGGACTTGAGGGGCACTGCTCACCGAACATGGACAACATTGGGCTTTCGCCTTGGCCCTGCGCTTGGGTGGTGTCGACGATCGCAAGATTAGGTGCCCCAGTATCATTAATGAAGGGAGAAATTGTTGATCCGCTCGTAGGAACCTGGTATTGTTCTGTGGCAAAGACTGTCGACGACGATGACGAAGTGGCCCGAATTATAGAAGAACGTGGTTGACCACGGATGAGGCCAGCTCGGGTCAATTTCGCCTTGATTTCTGCCTTGTAAGCTTCCACGGCTCGTTTGTCCTGGAGACAAGTCAATAGACGTAGGCAGAGATGCGAGGTGGCACGCACGCGCATCCAATCTGGACGTCTCGCTCCCCACCCCAGACACTCGATTTGCAGCCGCCTGCATGTATGACAGGAGTCACCTTCGCGCTGTTCGTCGCATTTCTTGCAGGGCTTCGTCAAGGGGAGAACACACCATCGAATGGTCGACTCACTTTTCTGCGCAGCCGACATGTCCTGGTGGCCCGACATTTGTCAGCCGGTCGCAAGGATGAAGAAAGGGAGGGGGCACGAACCAACATCCGCCCCTTCCTGCTGATGCTGGCCGGGAGAGGTCCAGCGAGGTTCTGTTAGGAGTTGCACGCGAGTTCATGTTAAGTGAGTCTGCTCCATCCGGTGGTCTTGACGTCAGTGGGGCAGTTCGAAGAGCCGGGGAGGTGTTGCTGGATGGGGTTTCAGGCGAGGGAGACTGGCTGTCTGTGGAAGAGTTTGAGTTCCTGTGGGACATGGCACCACACGAGGTAAGTATTGCAGCGTCAGGGGGATCGTAGAGAGAGATTGTTATTAAAAAGCGAGCGTGACAGGCAGATTGTCGCGAGGAAGGCGGTGATGGGGGGATCGGAAGATGAAGAAGGAAAATCGCCGATGGGGGTGAGGGTATGAGGCAGTCGGGGATATAGATTGGGCAGACTCGCAAGGGAGAATGGGGCGTGATGGCATCGACACAGGGAGGTTAAAGCACCTGATCAAGGCAGAGGGACCGTGCTAAGGGGCCGGGAGTCTGTGCATAAAACCATATTGGTAAGTCGTGAAGTAATTGGATACAGTCCTCGGGTACTAACTCCGCAGGGAGGGCTATGGCAGGTTCCCGTCGGTGCAGAACCAGTTGCGACCACGGGGTGGTCACCCTCCGGTCTGGTTTATACCCATGCATGTAACGCCTCTTAAAAAGCTGTATCTTGTGTCAGATGTCTTGTTGGGAATGCTTCTCGAAATACAAACCTTTAACGTATCCGTCTTCCAGGGTGAACGGCACATTCTCAAGCTCATTAGATAAGCCTCCGAGCTCCATGGCTATGAAGGCACTCGGTACTCGGTACTCGGCTCCTCGTCGACTTCCTGTGCAGACCCCTCCCTACGAGACACATCTCCAACAAAATCCCAGCCTCGAGAGATATCAGTCGTTCTCTGGGCTCGTGACGACGACGCGTGTCCGGGTCCCGGAATTCATTATAGCCGTCCACTCACAGCCGAGTACTATTCACGAAACCCGGGTTTGTGCTGAAAACCCAGTGCGCTGTGATAGCGTGCTGTAGATCCGAGCGTGGCCCGTGCGATCAGCGCGAGGCGTTGGGGTGGTGTATGTTGTGTCCTGACATCCACCCCTTTCACTTTAATACTGTCCTTGGACGAACCAAACGATCCGATCACAACGTGAGGCCCACGTACTGCACGTCTTCCCTCGCGGTACTCTTCAATCGAACGGGGGAGGAGCTTCGGTGGTGCGGGTTCTCCGTCGCGTGATAGCTGGGAACGAGTCGGTGATGCGAGGGTTCGGACGAGTTTGGTAAATGAAAGAAATAATAAAAATAAAATTCGGACGATGGCAAAACCCGCGAGATAACACCGACTGATGAGAAGCCAGTCGGACGGATAAACAGCGGGCTGCAGTTCCTTGAATGCCGGGGCTTGGGCTTCTCCGACTCGGACTCGTCGCAGTTACTACAGGGACATTAAATACTGGCAGGTCCCCCCGTTCCTCGACTATCCTTTTCGGCGGGGATCAAATACAAGTCATTTCGCCTCCCAAGCAGCTTCCAGTCACAACCCAGTTTCGTGCAGTTCGGCCAGAGCTCAAGGAAGGCACTTGGTGGACTTATGAACAGGCACATCACGGCAATTTTACTATGCGCCTGTGGCTCATCTCTGGGCAGCTTCTTGCGCCAGTCCATTTGTGGAAGGAAATGCCCGGTGCCTTGATTCATTCAGGGAGATGCCAGGGAGTACGTACTGAGGTGGCAAATATGTCAACAAGTCGTGGTGTTCACCCCATGCTCACCGGGCCCCGAAAGGCGAGTGAGCCCAATCGTTTAGGTCGTGGTCTCTCGGGCACAGACAGTCGCTGTAAACCCGACTCTGGCGCAAGCCATGCCCCTCGTCGCATCCGATGATATGATGCATTTTGATGTGGATTGCCAGGCAACTGAGCCTTCACGTACGCGGGAAGTCAAATGTAATACAGTAGCTCGAACAACTTATCAGGACTGCCGCCGATCTCATCATGCCTACTTACGACTATCACCCACAGCGTTTGGTTAAGCCTGTGCAACGTCCTTTGTTTTTTTTTCAGGCGTGTTGATTCGCCCTTCCCACGAGAAGTGGAGCGTGGCTGTGGCGTTGTCTGAGCTGCTGTAATGCGGTGATCATATCATGTCGCAACTTCAAGGCCTGATATCCGGCAGTTCGAGAAGACACAGAGATGGGTCGCAAAAAGAAATTTGATTCATGAGATAGCATGTAAAGAGTACAGCTTGGAGTGGGTATTTTCCATTGTGAGCTAATCAATGCAAACTAGCATCCCGGTGTCCAGCAATCGAGAGAAAATGCTCGCGGTGTAAAACATGCAGATGGGGTGAAATCGTACAACAGGGGAAAATGGGAGCAGGACATGATCGTGACCGGTTTGATAGCATGATAAAGCAAAAGAAAATTAAGAGGCCAATAGCAGACACACATCTACACGAGCAGCATTTCCGCCTCTCGCATGACCTGGCGCCAGTCGACGGCTCCGCGGGACCGTCGATTCCAGACCTCTTGGATCAGATACGACACCTGCTGAGAATTTCCGAGCGAAAAGCCTTGCTGCTCTTGGAGGCGTTTTAAAAAGTAGTTTTGGTGACCCTGGTCCTCGGTCAGACAGCCACAGATACAAATGCTGAAGACGACGCTTCGGACCACCGCACGGCCAGTGGGGCCATCCTCGGCGTTCTTCAAGCATTTGACCGTGTCGTTCACCGCTTCGATGATTTCTGGACATCGGGGGAAGTCGCCAGAGATGACGGAGTGAAGGTAAACATGTGCCGATGCACGAAAGACTTCCGAGGTAAGGCGGCGCTGCTGAGCACGTGCTTTCTCCTCCATGTCGACATTGAGGTCGAACTCGTACGGGTGGGAGCTTGGTTTTTTCAGAATCTCCTCTATTCTATGGCCGCGCTTGACCAGTTCTTTGATGCTGAGGTTGCCGTCACGGACATGTTCTTCCTTCCAGCTGGCCAAGCTGGCAATTTCCGCGAGGGCGAGTACGATGTGGTCCTCGCAGCCCATAACGGACATCATCGAGTACTCCGACATCGGGTCCACGGGCTCATCGTTAAAAAAGGCGGATTGTGGAGTGAAGAGATCTCGGATAACGTCCAAGAAGTATGGTTTCCTGACGAGGGTGGCTGAGGCAAGGACGTCAAACCAGATCGAGGTTTTGATGATGAAGCGGAGGCTCTCCGAACAGAAAAAGAGAACTCTGCTTGGACCTCCCAAATGAGGATTGTTGAGGACAGAGAGGGCGTATGTGCAAACGGCATCGAGGAAGGCTTGCCATTGACCTTTGCCACCACTGAAGAGGAAGTAGGAGACGATGCACAAGCCTGCGAGGGCGTCTCCCTCTGTCAAGGGACCCTTGAGGGGGACCAAGGGCATGCGGCGCATGACCTCTACGTCTTCTGGTTCGATGATGCCAAGTCTGTCTCTTTGGGTGCTCCTGCGATGGAGCTCGGAGAGGAGGCAGGCGGCTTGGCGAGCATTGTCGTTTGTATGGATCAAGGTCCAGATGACGGATTCGAGGGAGTTGCTTGCATGAAGGTATTGCATGCGCAGTACGTGTTTCATGTAATAGTCCAGGGCCGCGTTTTGACAATTGTCAGGGAGCCAGGGGTACCATTTATGGACAGGGGCGGAGGACATTGCCCAGCCGGAAGAGACGCCATCCATGTCTTCGTCGGTGTGAACGGTGGCACTATACAGTCTTGAAAAGTCGCTGGTATGTGGACGTTGAAGGGCGGTCGAATGGTTTAACCCTGCAAGGAGGGCATTGAGCACTATTATACATACAAATACTTAGTAGCGATACGAGGTCTTACATGAATCTAAGCTATTGTGAACAGGAGGCGAAGAGTACGAGACAGCAGGAAGGAGGACTTCGGGGTATTCACTTCGTTCGAGAGGAGAGTCGGGGCTCAACTCGTGCATGACGGGCAGACCTGAGGAGAGGATAAGGAGGAAGGAAGGGGAGGGAGAGGGGAGTCTTACGATCATTATCGGGGTAACGGTCCGTGCGAAGGGGGTATGAAGAGGGACGTTCATCGTTGGTAGAGGGGATAGAGAGGGTAGGGGTCTGGGGGCTGTCGCTTGGGGACCCGTATTCCGCAGAGAGGGTTAATACCTGTGGGTCTTGTTCGGCATCGCGGGGGGCGGAGCCGGAGTGACCCTTGATCATGCCTTGGGAAGCGAGGAAGGTCTTGATCTTTTCGCGGAGGTCGAGAACATTGCGGTTCTCCTGGGAGAAGTGAGATGGGGTGCGAGGGGAGCAAGGGGGAGGGAGATTACCCGCAGCCACTCTGGACGTTTGGCACCGAAGCCGAGGCATTGGAGGCGGAGACGAACGCAGGTGGAGCAGCTGCCCTCGGTGTTCATCTGCTCGTCGCATTTCTGTGTGGCAAGGTGAGAAGGGGACGGGGAGGGGGGGGGAGAGCCAAAGGGGACCTTGCGGCGGATTCTGCAGGTGTAACAGCCGGACTTGGCGCGCACAGCGCCTTTTGTTTTTGGCGCTCCGGGTCTCCGAGGCTGGGGGAACTTTGGTGCAGGAGGCATGGGAGAGAGGAGGTGTTACAAGGGAGGGGACGAGGGACGCATTGTAGGGATAGGGCCAAGGTATAAGTAACGTACGAGGAGAGCGGGAAAGGACTTGGTGCACAACAGTGCCAGCTCCCGGGGTCCCCGCCCAGCCGGCACCCCGATTTTCAAACCGATGGGAATATTTGCCAATATTTGATCCCGTCCCACTGGCGCGCCTGGCCGGCATTCACCTGGGTGCCCGGGGCAGACCCCAGGACCACCACTATGTCTCGAATTGGCGCGGCCAACTTCCGCGCTTGTCGCAGCTGTGCCGATACGCCACTTATCAAACACGTCCACCGACAAAGTTCGCGTCTTTTCATCAAACAAGCCGCAGCTCCCACCTCCACCAATAAAGCAATACATACATACGTACCCCCACCCGGTCCCGTGAGAGCGACCAGCCGTGCCGTCACTTGTCAATCTGCCCGTCCGATATAGCGCCCCCACTGATGCTCAGGTGCCTGACCTTGTGTCTCAGTCCACTGCCCGAGGCCCCTCCCCCTTGGCCCGCCTCGCCCCCTCCAGCCGCCGGCCTCGAGACCTGATCTCCAGGAACAACCCCAGCGCCTGTCCTCCTCGCTATCAGCGCCCGCACCGCACTCAGCCACTTGATCTCCTCCTCCTCGCTCGGCGCACACAACAACAGCGTCCGCTTCGTCGTCACGATCTTGAACGTATACGGCCCATATGCTTGTTTTCGGTTCTCCGGCGACCCCCCCGGTCCCTGTGCACTCATGACCGGCGCTGGAATCCCCCCTCCGTGTTTGTGTGTCTGCATATCGAACTCTAGTGCGTCCAGAATCTCGGACACAGGGAACTGTCTGTGTGGCTTCGTGTCCTGCCAACGTGCATCCGTCAGTCGTCCGTCCCCGAACATCCCATCCCAACCTACCATGTGACTACCCGAATAAATCAGCCTTTCTCCGTATAGTACAAACCACCGCTTGCGCCAATTATGTCGTTTCGACCCACACTTCATCAAGTACCCGGAGACGACCATCTTTGCAATCGCCTCCGGTCCCTGAGGCGAGTAACCGATCGTCGGTCGATTCTGCGAAGACGTCGAGTATGTCCGCTGCGCACTCGGCGAGACATCCTCCGAGTCGGACGATGTGATATTTTGGGCATGCGTGGGGGGAGGCGTTATGGTGGTCGTCCGACTGAGCACCGCTTGTGCCTCCGGTATCGCTACCGGCGTAGTCAGTGACGTTTGCGTCAAAGTCATCATGAGGGTCTCGCGTGCATCCTGGATGGCCGCCACCCATTGATGTACCTCTTCGGGGCTCTGTGTCTGGAGGTAAAACGTTCGGACAGATGTGACAACCCCGAATGTGTACGCATGCTTCTTCAGCACGACTGGTGTGCACGAGTGAACATCGGTCAGATTGAGCAGTCGAAGCAGCTTGTACTCCGCAGACGTTTTGTAATATGCCAGATGCGCTGGCCGCAGTACAAACCATCTCTTCTTCCAGGTCTACAATATCATCCAGATTAAGCAATACACGCGCGCTTACCACACACTCACCTTGCGCCGCTCGCCCTTCTTCCAGAGATAGCCAGATTTGATGACGCCTTCGTTCCTAGAGTCCTCCATGCGCTCAGATTTGTCCCCCGTTTTCCACGGCGCTTCCGACTCCTCGTCGTCTTCCTCCGACTCCTCGCCGCTGCCCGGTGCACGCTCCGCGATCGAGGAGAGTGGTGGTTGTGAGCTGCTGCCAGACAGCAGCGCGCCGGTAGAACCCATCGATTGCGAGTGTGTGGGAGACGCCAAATCTGGTGATGCGACGGAATCTGAATCTGACTCTGTTCCGGATACATGTGCCTGCGCAACAGGTGGACTCTGCGATCCCCGGGATCAGCACAACGTATCGGAGGACAAGTGATGGATCACACCTTCTTGGGTTTGGCGGCAGAGTGCACAGAGAGTTTCCTTTGTATCTCTTGTGGAGAGGGCGGTGCTGCTGCCGAAGGCGACATGCTCAAGCGCGGCAGGACAAACGTTTGGTGGCAATCAAGAGCTGTCTTGTCGTATGGGCGCAACCGTAGACACGCTCTGTCACACAGGTCACTGTCACGTATGTAACTCATTGGATAGCCCTCCGAATCTAAGACGGCGCTCGGACTCTGTCTAAGATGCCCCCTGTTGATAGCAGCCTATCAGAGCGTACGAGTGCTGCCAATCGTCTGTGAAGTCGGCCTGTCCAACTGAAACCGCGCCTTGTGATTTGAAGATGATAGACATTCCTAATCGAGAACTCGTCCTTGTGATCAGATAAACCCCGACTCACCAGTCCTCTTGAACCTCAACCATGACATTGTCCGTGCAGGAAAAGTTCGACAAGGCCGTCAAGCACGTCCAGAGTCTCCCCAAGGATGGCCCTTACCAGCCTGACCAGGACACCAAGCTCAAGGTGGGGTCTTCGCTTCGAGATCAACTGCGATCAGCTCACACGCTCGTGTCAGTACTACGCATACTACAAGCAAGGTTCGTGTTCTGGAACAGTCGACGCTGAACGTCTCTGAATGCCGCGTCCAGCAACCGAAGGCGATGTGAACATCCCGAGACCAGGCATTCTGGACTTTGTCGGAAAGGCTAAATGGTCAGAGCGCTCCGCATCACTCTATAACCATACACGATTTCACATGTCACTGTAGGGATGCCTGGAATGGTGTCAAGGGCACAAGCAAGGAAGCTGCTCAGACCAAATACGTCGAATTGCTTGTCGGGGTAACGTCATCTTGTAATATTAGCTGAGTTTACTTGATAATTGAGCTCGATAACAGGACCTCGACAAGGTCACACCAAAGTCCGAGGAGCTCGAGAAGCTGCTCAGAGAACTCAAGGAGTAGACGAGGTTGTATGAGTAAGCACATGTAGTTGGGAATCTGGGCCACCGTCGTGGCCAAATCACCGGTGACATCGTGTGCAGAGTGCATTCAATTTCAGCACGCAGCATGGTGGACAGCTGCAGGGAAGTCATGGGTCCATCCACTGTCCCAACATGAGGCAGATAACACCCCGGCGTCTGTACCACATCGTTGGCGCCGTGAGAGGAAGGGGTGTTCGAGGGCTGGATGGCTCCGCAGTGCCGCCCAGCGTTCCTAAACCGGGGCATGGTGGCCGGGTGCAGCGTACCTTGGCAAGATGATACAGCATCTCCATTAAACCTTGGGCCTCAATCATTACTGCTGTGGGTCCATACCATGTCCACATACTCGCTCTCGACACCATCTCAGTTAATTATGCCATTCTCACAAACGCCGTCGGTGACGTTGTTTCTCCGAGGTACTGCCAATCAGTGCGCGGTTGGCCTACCTCGAACAATCGAGGCCTGGAGAGTGGCTGCATCGGATATGAACATCGTTTCTTCCTTCGACAAAGCCCGCCACAATCGCGTCAACATCTCACCCTGGGACGCGACAATGACTCGGCTGAATAGTTTTTCGCCACTACCGGAACTGCTGCGTATCCAGCGTGTGATATGACATCGTATCTTCTCTACAAGTGGCTGCCGTCCTCGTGGACATCCTGAACGTTGAACCCTGGATTTGTAAGTTCCAATGATGCCCTGTCCTCTTCTTCGGAACTTAAGCGCCCCTTTGCGGAGGGCTCGCACCTTTCGACCGACCGACTACTTTTAGATGACAGTGGACCCTAAACTTTATTCGAATAATCTTCCACGCCAGCCACATAGCACAGCTGGTCAGAAGCGCATACTTTTGGAAATAATCAAGCTCATAGCATCGCACGGCCTCCACAGCATGGCAGGCAACGGGCCAACGTGAATCCTTGGATGACTTCTGATATGGGGGCGGACATGTCATGCTCTGCCGACAATGCACCATGTGCAGCTCCATGTTATACGTCATATTGGCACTGCAAGTGGCTTCCTTGGCATGGAACCCTGCCTCAGCCTTTGCCTTGTGCGGTCAGATAATTCGTGAGACCGTCATCGTCTATTTTACGGCTGCGATTCTTTTCTTCAAGAATACTCTCATCGACCCCTGCTCTACACCCAGCCGGCCTTGCAATTGCCTATGGGACGAGAAAAAAGATCTCCGCCAGTCTTGGTAATTTTATTTTGTTTCCGCTGGGTAAGCCCATCATGCGTACCGACCACTCATCCCTGCGAGGTTGTTGACTTGTGCGCGGGGTCGTAATTGAAATAAAAATCTTTTCATTCAATCAATCATAATGTATTCACACCCCAACTTGGGGATAAGGAGGAGAGGGAAATTTTTATCCTCGATCCTGCAACGGACTGATCTCCGTCCTTGTTTCGCAGGTCATCTTTTAGTCGCTCATGTCCACGGGAATTGCTTCGCGGTAGAACTTTAGCGGTGATTCGATCGCGCCGTTCCGTCAGGCGCTTCCCTAGATGGCTGGCCCGGCCACTCAGGTTTTGAGCGGTGGTCTGGTGACTCCCGTTTGTCTGATATCAATCTTTGTTAGCCTCCATCCACATGGGCGTCCGTAGTCGTTCTCCCAGTTGCCAGGTACCATGCAAAATACGAAGGATTCCCGTCCGCTATGGATAATTATGTTGTTCCGCCGGCAGTGCGTTGCAGCAGTCACTGGTTTCGTTCCTCTTCGCGGTCTGGGCATTACATCTGCGAAGCGGACGTGAGAGAATTCTGTTGTTCATTTGGCTTGTTGTCACGTCGTAGACATCCTCAGATATAAAGTCACGAGGGTCCAATCCGCACAACGCGTGCTTTCTAGAGGGTATCGAGGTAACAAGTTCATAGACAGCAGAAGAATACACACAGTACGATACAACACAGCATGGGGCATACAGTGACCTACAATCATGGCACTGGGTAAATCAGGTCGTAGCAGCAGAAAAACAAAGCGTCACGAAATATGTCCAAGATCGGGGTTGGCGATAAACAACGAGGCACGCGGGGCGGCGCCATAGCGTATCGTCGGTCGTGTCCGTAACGGTACTTCTTCACGATGGCGGGTGTTTCGAGGGGAAGGGGTTTGCTGTGATTCTAATTCTTGAGACATCCTGCGCTCGTATGCTCTAACTCTACTGGTCACGACGGCACCCTTCTTCGAGGGTGTCAAATTAGATTTTGGTGGCATCAGAACCTCGGATGGCGTCTCTACGTCCTTGGACATAGTAGGACCAGCTGGGACTGATGTTGATCGTGGCAGATCAGTGTGGGGTGAAGCGCTTGACAGAGCCATCTCGGCAGATGCATGGTTATCAACAGAAAACATCCCTTGTTCGCTTATTTCCGCAGAACCCAGCGATGGCGCGCGCCTTGAACCTGATCCGTCAGATGCGAAACGCTGAACCACGTCATAGCTGCCGCCAAGGTGCCCCGCGGAGTCGGTATCTGCCGTGCGTCCGCTGTGAGCGGAAGACAACGACCTACCGTGTGCGACGAGTATATCAGCAGGTGTATCGTTGGAACGCACAGGAGTGGGAAAAGATGACTTCGTTTCTTCTAACGGGGCGAGTGGAGGGGCTGGTGTGGGGTCTCTGAAATCCAGCGGCTTGGATGATGTGATCGACGTGCGACGATCGAGAAGTGGAGATTTCGTTAAACGTGACCACCAGTGGTCAGGACGAGATAGAGATGGTGAATAAGACAAGGTAGAATCTGAGATAGTCGAATACCGAGCGGATGTAACGGGGTGTGGATCAGAGGAACGTGAGGCAGTAGGGCTATGGGATGTTGGAGAGATGCTGGGTGGTGGGGAGAGCGCGGCGTTGTCCGCATGACCATAGGATACTTGCGCGTGCGAAGGTTCTTGCAGAGATGGAAGCGAATTAGAAGGATCCGAGAAGGATGTGTGAGAGACTTCTCTGAGGGGGGTGAGCATACGTGAGCGTACAGAGAACGGCCGAATAGAATCTTGGGGGGCCAAGGCGGTCCACTCAAAATCGTCAGTTTCATCACTTCTCAGAAGAGAATTGTCATAATCTGCGTCCTTCTCGGCAATGCCATGGCGTAAATCGAGATCATCATATTCGTCGTCCTGGAGAGGGTCCTGGAAGGGATCGGTATTTGACCTGAGGCTTTCGTCTCTCCGATGGGTCGGATGCGAAGAATCTTCATTGTGAGGACTGCCTTGACGAATTAAACCTTCCTGGCCCACCTCACGGAGATGATCGATCTTCTCCCAGTCGTCATCCCCTTGATCTACTCCAGATCCGCTAGGCTCGCGGCCAATCACCCCGCGTACCAAGGCACCCACAGAGCGGAGGGACCAGCCGCTTGTCCCCTCGCTGCCCTGTCTCTGCATGGTGCTCAAGTGTCCAGCCCAGCCAAGGGATCTGGTATCCTCGTCCGCAAACATGTCCCTCCGGGGCTGAGGCCGCCTGGAGCCAAATTTGCTGATGCCGAGGTGTGCGAGAATATCCTTTATCACACCTGGGCTATCAACCTCCCTGACCATTCCAGTGGTTTGACCGTCGAAGTGTGCTGCCTCTGGTCCAGCGCCACCAACCGATCCCTCCGATGAAATTTCGGGGTCATCCGCAAGCGGGAAAAATCTCGTAGCTGCGCTCCCATTGCGCCGCACTCGTTTCAAATAGTATATCGTTGCGAGTCCACCTGCGACAAGCCCAAGGACTCCAAATGTCGTCCCAAGTGCGATAGTAATGGTGCGGTTGCTTGAGTCAGAGGATGAACCAGAGGTGTACGAGGGAGAGCTCGATGATCCCCCAGGAGAAGTAGTGCCCGTTCCTCCGTTAGAAAAGGGATTTGAACCTGTCTGTGTCGGGGGTGGCAATGAAGTAATGGCAGGTGTCGAGCCAGGAGAAGGTGCAGTGTAGGATGTAACCATGGAAGACGTCGCCGGATCATAAATGAATAATGATGCAGATGCAGGAGAGGAGGAACCGTATCCTAACACGAGTGATATAAACGACCATCGTCGTGATCATGCAATTCATGCAACTTACCGAAACAGAATAACACATAACCACCTGCTTGTACTGCAAAGTGGTCTTTCCTTTGGCCCAACTGTGCAAGCTCCGCAACACTGTTCCAAACCATGGGGTTCTGGCCCGTGTCCAAGATCCAGCCATCGCTGTACGTCGCCTGGAGCTGCGCGTCGCCACCTCCATGGATAAGAACCTGGCCATTGGAAAGAACGACTGCAGCAAAGTCGCGACGGGGAGTTGGCAGAGATTGATTTGAGATGGAAAGATTCTCCCAGACGAGTGGATTCTGTGTGGTGTTCAAGGACCATACCGTGTTCATGGGCACGAGCTCGGAGCACGACGCGCAGTATCCCCCGAGGACCAGGAGGCGTCCATCTGGTAACACGAGCGAGGCGTGGCCATAAATATCGGGCGGCGCACTGCTCGAGGATGGCAACTGGACGAACTCTGGGCTGGATGGGGCGAAGGAGTAGTGCTCACTGAATGCATTTCCAGAACCATCCGCCTTCTCGCCGCCAATAATCCACACCTTGCCACTTGTATAGGACGAGGAGTGACGAATCCTGCGCATGGGTTCATTCGCCCAGTCCTGCGGTTCCATGAAAAGAACTGGGCCTGACTTGTTAGAGGTGGAGAGTAGGCCTGACGAGTCATTGAGGGCTGTGAGAACTGTCAAAGAATTGGGGCCAGGCTGACCCCCGAAGAGCAGAAGCTCGGCGAGGTTGAACGCGGACAATGTGTGCCATGCGAGGGCAGACGAGGAGTTGGTGGAGAAAAACTGCCAAGGGGGAGAAGATGAATTAAAGGATGTGGAGAGATCGAGGACTAGGAGGTCGGATATCTGTGGTGCAGAGCTGTACGAGTAGGAGTTGGACGGATCGCTTAGTCCGCCGTGAACGTACAGCGTGCTCTCCAACAGAGCAACTGCTTGTGCCCATCTATTGCGACTAAGTGCCACTCGTAAAGACGGATTGTGTGGGCACTCACCTGGGGGATGGGGAGTATTGGGCAAGAACTATTGGTGAGAGATACAGTGAGCATAATACAATCTGGGGGATCATGAGAGCGATAAGTTACGGGCGTGAGCGAGGTTTATGCATGAGCTTCGTTCAACACGCGCGGATGTCGAGCGGGCACTCGCCACTTTTGGACACCTGCGTTTATTACTTCTGTACATCACCGGCGTCTCACAAATCTAAGAGGCACTTCTCTGATCCCCATCGTCAGCTCAATCTTTGCCTGCACCACCCGTCCTCGCCACTCATCCACAGTCTCAACCCGACCGTTCGGCTGCATCGCGAGCAACGGCTCGACCCGCCAATCCCGCAGCAACGACGCGAGGAAGCAAACGCCTTCTGTGGATGCAAATTTACGACCAAGGCACGCGCGAGGACCTATGTGTCTGGGGCATCAGTGAAACGGACCCACGCGGATGAACCGACACTAGCATACCGACACTAAACGCCGTGTATTCCTCCGACTCATCCTTTGCATCCGAGTCTCTCTCCCTTCTGTACCATCGTGAGGCTCGGAATTCGTCGGGCTCGGAAAAATAACGTGGGCTATACTCTAAGAGGACAGTCCGTATTACAGTCAAGAGAACGCCACACAATGTGCTCACGGACGCCAATCATGTCCACCACAACCTTGACACATCGTCAGCCGTCCGTTCACAGGGGTTCTTGGAGGTGACTTACGTAGGTGCCCTTCTTCACAGCCAACATTCTGGGTTTATCATTGTCAGAGATGTCCAGGATGGTGTCACGTTTTGCCTCGCGGACAAGAAAGACTCCTGATGCTACAACACGCACAACCTTCAGACGAAGTTGAAGGACAGAGCTTTGTTACCTACGGAACATTCGGATCCCTTCGTAGAATGCTGCAAGTATCTTGTCGAGCTTTCCGTAATCTTCTAGTAACTGAAATGTGTTTCCAAAGCTTAGTGAAGGGAAACGACCACCTGACATCACCACTTGCCAATGTATCATCGTCTCTCCCTCGCGTCACCTCTTGCACTTGGGAAACGAGTTCGTCCTGGAGATCAGAATCCAAAGCGAGGAATGCAAGGGTCGCTGCCAAAGTGTGGGCTGTTGTCTCTGAATATTAATGTGAGTATTCCAAAGTCATCAAATGGACCAGGACCAAGGGCTTGCCATGACCAGCGAACATAAAGGAGAATACATTGCCAATCTGTGCCAGGGTCACCCGTTAGTCCCCGTTACCGGTACAAAGCAATCTCGAGTCCTGCTTACCAACTCGTGGTCATTCAGGCGCATCTTACCTT
Source organism: Exsudoporus frostii (assembly GCA_038089735.1). Lineage (NCBI taxonomy): Eukaryota > Fungi > Basidiomycota > Agaricomycetes > Boletales > Boletaceae > Exsudoporus > Exsudoporus frostii. The sequence goes on from JBBPLK010000014.1 coordinate 61,732, forward strand.
CTGCATTCTCAGAAGCCTGAACCAGAAGTGAAAAGAGGTCTCTCGCTCGCTTCGTTGCAGCGTCCTCGGCTTCAGATCGGATTGTCTCTCGCGTGGTGCTGACCAGGGAGTGCATGAACGCACGCATGGTGTCGTATGCGCGACGGGTGCGTCGGACCCTGTTGCAAATGTCAAAATCCAAAGCCCGGCGTTTTCTGCAGCCTGCACTGACCATGCAAACGGCAATTTCCAAGCCCATGCAGGGGCAGCAATTGCAAACGTATTTGTTCTCGTGATAATCTCCATGCATTCTTGTATGCTCATTTCACCTTGGTGAGTAGGTGGATTGGTCCATGTGAATGGAAAGCCGAAGCCAACTGATGCAAATATGGTGAGTGTAAACTGTTATAAAGTGGTGGCGTGAATGATCATTTCTCGAAGTAGAGTCCCGGCCAAGAAGGCTCACCTTGAATGTGAGCGCGTGGACACTGGGAACCTCGATGACGTCTTTCGTGGCCCATCCCTCGGCAGAGGCCATCTCTGAGTAAAGCTTGCGCGAGGCATCCCAAACAAAGGCATACCTTGGCTGGATTAGCCATTTAATGAATGCTCGATAATCTAACCGCCTACGTCTCACTGTTAAACGCAGGGCTGGCAATTTTCCTGTGTTTTCTCCACAGCTTCCCCTCTGCAGAAACAATGTTTGGACCCCAGAACCTATGGGAGACAAGGTAGGGACATTTCACACGGATGGGTGCACCTCTGCAAACTCACAGAAAGAAGCGGCCCAAGTGATCTGCCTTGCCAAAGGCACCGGATCTATGGCCTGCAACGACGATCTGCTTGCCAACTTCCATGGAGCGCGTGTATATCGTTGGGGAACCACTTATGAATGGGACAATGGAGACGGTGTCACAACCATAGCGATGGTAAACTGAAGGGAGGTGAGTCTAGCCTATCAGAGGAGAAATATACAAACTGTTCTTGGTCTTTCTCCAGGTCCAGGTGAATAGCAGACCTGCAGCAGAGAGAAGTAAGGAGAGGAAAATCGCTTCGTGGGAAGAACCGACCTGGGTTCCACCATGTCTCTGGTAGGATGATAGCTAAGACAGAAAACGGCTCAAAGGGAATCCGCAAACCGGGAAGAAAGTCGACGGCCTGTCATTGGGTCAATACAAGGATTAGGGATCGGTGTCGCGGCAGACCTTGAGAGAACCAACGAGCTTGACGACCCGCGAGATGACGAGGACAGAAGCAAGAGTAGCGATTGCGGTGGACCAGGAAAGATCTGGGGGGGAGTCAGGGGTATAACGGACCCTGTTGGATGGTGCCTCACCGCCTTTAAATGAAGCGATATCAACCTTGACGTTGAGCGCGTCCGGGATCGCCGTCATTGTACGTCGCGGCGTGGGACATTGAATTCAGTGTTACATTTTGTCTTAAAATTTGTCACAGTGCGTCACGCACGGCACAAGTGCAATTCTGAGTCCCGAAAATTTCTCCGCAGGCGGACAATCTTATGAGTGCCACACCACCAATGTTAATGCCGAAGCGGAGCCTGAACCATGCCGACAGCGTGATTTCCATCTACAGTCATGTCGTCACTCTCCCCCCTGATCTGTTGTCATTCGAGTGTGGAGAGCTCGGAAATTTGAGGAATTACCTTGCCATGCATATTGGTCTAATTTCTTTTTGGGTGGTTGCACTCGGATCAGGCCATCTTTCTCGAAATACACTGCTGCTGGTGCTCCTTCCATCTATATCTGCAGCTACATCATGGATTTACTCAAAAAAGAAGCATATCAAGTATTATGTTGTGTAACTCCAGTTGATATTACTGACCCATAACACGTGACTTAAATGGTTATAGTCACGTGAGAACTGTACTGTGAATCTGACTCTGAGGTTGATCTTAGTTGGTCCAACATCAATCCGACTACCTGAGACTTTGTATAATTGTCGCATTCAACGACTGTACCGTAGATATGATATTTGTTGATCAAATTCACAGCGGGCGTGGTGGTTAAATTCCCACCATCTGATACGGCACGTTTGATGCGTCGGTTACTTAACCTAATATGGCTCCGCGTTGGACGGCAAACACCTCCGTCGCCTTTTTTCCTGAGCCGATGGCTTACTTATCCACTGGCTCTCATTCCGGAGATATGTATACAAAATGGCGACCGCCATTACGCGTCATTTTGCACGATCTGACTGCGTTCGACGCGTAATGCATCTACTCACGAGCGAGTCTGCCAGGTGCAAGCCTCTCCATGTCGATGGCGCTCGAAAGCCGCCTGTTTGCATCCGACTCGTCGACGCCGTACAAGTCGCAGCCCGACATCGGAAGATATCGGTGACCGACCACCGGAGCTTCGCTGTCACGCCTAGATTTGCGGTGCTTTTGTTCAGATCAATGGAACCTTCTGGTAGGTGTTGACTCAGAACCCCGTCCACGGCATGTACAGTGCCTTTCATCGAAATGGGCGCGAGAGATGCATCGCCGCATTGGAAGCCGCATATAAAGCGTCCCCCTAAGCGGCTCTCGTTCTCAAACCACCACCCCCATCGATTAACAATCCATGTCTGTGAACATTGTCCTTCCTACCCTCTCTGCTTGGGCTGCGTTCCGCTTGACCAGCATCCTGCAATCGAAAACGCAAGATGATTTCGATGCCGCCTTTGATGCTACTTTTGCCGTCGATTGCAACATCACTGTCAACGGGAAGCCCCTTTCCCGTGAGGAATACAAGGCCCAGCTCTTTCAGCAGAGTGGCGCAGCTCCCGAAGAAAGCGATGCGGTCGTGAACATCGAAGGCCAAACCGAGGTTGAAGTCGGTAACCAGGGACAGCTCGTACGTACGCTTTGCTCTACAAACATCATATCATGTTGCTGAGGGATGGTTCGTTCAACAGTCTGGATTGGTTGGCATTTTCTACACGATGCTCTCCGAGTCCAAGTTCCTCGTTCTTGGTGCACCTGCGGAAGACAGGGCGACCTCTTCTCTTAATCTAGTGTAAGCGCTCTATCCCCGCAGCATTCTCGGAAATTCAGGGGTTGACGTACCTTACAGCATCGAGCCTACAGAGAAGAACCCTCAGAACCCCAATCTGCGTATCCGCGGTTATTTTGATCCCAGGAGAGTGGTCCTGGTCAACCAAGTGGTTGCCGAGTCCACCTACCACGTCACCATTCCTGCTGCTTCCGTTCCTAAAGCAGCGACTGCGGAGCAGTCGTCTTCCAAGATTGAGCTTGGCCCTGGACCCGTAAAGCTTCCGC
>JBBPLK010000014.1:65089-87138 GCA_038089735.1 Exsudoporus frostii
CACACTTTGGTGTGAAATACCAGGGGCCGTTTGGTGGTCGCTTTGGGCCTGGACCTGTGAGACTCCCGCAACAGGGTCCTTTCGGTGGTCATTTTGGACCCGGGCCCGTGCGCCTCCCTCCAAGTGAGACCGGAGCAACATCTGAGACATTGCCCGGGGATGGCGAATTTGGTATCGGACCAGTTATCATCCCTGGAGAGACTATAGGGGAGGGAAAAGCTTGAATGATGATTGCATGACCTTGTATTACTCTATATGTGTACATTTTGTTACTATAAAGCTACGGAATGAATGTTTTCTGTGTTTCGGTGGAAATGGAATTTAAGGGTGACTGAAACCAACATCGAGAATTTCAAACCTGGATCAAGTCACGGGTTACCTGGAATGCACGTCGCCGAGCGTTGATCGCGACTCACATTTGCTTGGCCCGCACCAGACCCGCCTTCGTCAACGGTCGTCTTTCCATGCGTCGTGCGCCTCGTAACGACCCGGCCATTGGGCTCGACTCGGGTGTCATCTGGCCCTAGATCGTCGTTTCCAACCACACCTTCGAATTCCCCAACGCCAGAATTGCCCAGCGGGCCGCCGACTTCATCGCGCGCATAGGTTGCATGTGTCTGTTCGATCTCGGGGTCTGGACGGTGGGACCGGGCACGGTCGACCGTGTTCTGCTGCATCTCGTTGATGGTCGTCGTCGTGTCACGGTCCGCCTGATGTACGGGTAAGGTGAGATGGGTGGAATGTGGTGACTGGCATACCTTTACAAATGCCTCGGAGGGGGTGGCGAGGTCTTCATTCCACCCGGGGGCGTGGTCGACGAGGGCGCATCGCCGTTTCTCTCTGTCGGGCTGGTGTAGGGTTGGGTCGTTTCCGTATGTGGTGCTGGATGAGGGGGAGGTGAGATGAAAGAAAGGTGGGGAGTGTGGTGCTCACATGGGACGACGGAGGGCGGGGATGGCGTTGGCTGGTCTGGTGTGTGCTGCTGCTGCTCTCAACGACAACATGGTGAGTCGGGTGCGAGATTTACCTCGGCGGGCCATAGAGATATCCCCCTGACGTCATACACCCCATTGCCAAATCGAGACTAAAAATCATTAATTACGTCTGCGGCAAAATAATATATTGCATATGAGAAAGGTCTATAGTACCTCAAGCGACCAAGACAGCGCGATATCTGATCCTTCCCTCGTCGAGCCTCGCCATCGCGTCCTCAATGCCGTCGACACTCATCGGGAATTCCTCAACAACGGGCCGGATGTCGTGCAGAGCTGCAAACCTCAGCATCTTGGCGTGCAGCCCCCGCGAGCACGGCATGCCCCCTTGAACGCGGATACCGGCGAGCATGATCGGCATGACCGGCAGATTGAGTTCAGACCCCGAGACGGTGATGGGGAAGATAGTGCCATTGGGCTGCACAACCGGTAGCATCCTGTGAGGTAGCGGGTTAGTATCGCTCTGCCAGAACAACAACGCATGTCCTACAATTTCCAGTCGGGCAGCGATGATGTTGTAACAATCAAGTGGTTGACACCCCGTCCGATTTCAAGTTTGCTCGCGCCCTTTGTCGCGTAGAACTCGGTCGCACCAAGCTTCATTGCTTCTTCTTTTTTGCTCTCTGTGCTGGAAAATACGACAACTTCGCATCCCATCTTGGAAGCAAATTGAATAGCGAGGTGTCCAAGGCCCCCGACCCCCACAATACCAACGCGGTCGGTCGGTCGAGCGTACGTGTGCAATGGGCTAAACACGGTCGCTCCAGCACACATGAGCGGGGCTGCTGCGACAGAGGAGATCGAATCGGGGATGTGGAAGAGGAAGGCAGCTTTCCAGACCGCGTGCGAGGCAAATGCGCCTTGATCCCAGTCAGCCTGACCATATATGGCGCGTTGAGCACAAAACATCTCGTTCCCGCTCAAACACTGGTCACAATGCATGCAGCAACTGTGCAGATACCCCCAGCCGGCGCGATCCCCGCTGATTCGGTGTGTGAGCATGAGGATCCAGCCTCCTAAATCGGGAAAAGAGTACCTACACTTTGAACGTGTCGACCTCCGTACCGACTTGCTGAACGACCCCTACACCTTCATGTCCGAGCACCATGTCTTGGGACTTGTAGTGCTTGTCGGTGCCGCACAATCCTGCGTGGGTGATCTTGAGGAGGACTTCGTCGGGGGCGAGGTCGTCCTTGTGCCCCTGGGACTCGACGATTCGTCTTGTTTGGTGACCCTTGTATGTAGTGTAATCCAAATTCAACTTCATGGTGGCTCGAGTAAAAGCGACGTGACGGGGGTTGGGTATTTATGTAGAATTTTTTTGTTGATGACACCATCGGTAATGGGGCTGACAGAGGAGGCAGTTAAGCTGCTTGATAATGGTGTACTGAGCCTGGTCTGGGATGTCTGTAAGCCCAAGCCAGGCTCGATACATCACTAGCTAAGCAGGGCAACGCAATATCAATCGTTGTACTCGATACCTGGCCCGACTCATCGCCCTTGATGAGACTCGTGCGGGCGATGCGTCAGCTCGATGACAGAAGCCGCCGGACGAGACGCACGATCTGCCAGCTGACTCAGGTCCGACAGCAGTAATCGGTCTGGATATTACCGGCAGAACATCGTGAGCACTCGATACCGGGCCCGACTCATCCCGGTCCTAGACGAGACTCGTGCTACGGCGACGCGAGGGCTGAGTAACTGTCCTAGTCATCCTGCGGAGACTAGAAGGCGGACGCCCAACAAGTATTGCGTGCTGATGGCGGTAAAGAAACCGGTGGTGAACAATTTCCGAACGCACCACGTCGGTGTTCTGGCTGGACTGTGCTTCCTATCCAACTTTGTCACAAATGAAGGTGTCGACATCATCCATCACCGCCAGTCGCTTGTTCGCTTCCGAGTCCTTCTCGACGACCGTACGCCATGTCTTCCCCCGTCCAAACACCCCTCCCTGTCCCAACCCATCCCAACGTCGCACCGCCCCGTGAACTGACCGAGAAAGAGCAAGCAGAGTACGACAGCGTGCTCGCCCACTTTGTCAACCCGGAATATGTCCTCCCCGACGTCGAAGCAGAGAAAGGCGCGTTGATGGAAGTGGAGCGCATGTGGCTCGTTCGTCTCCCTCTCTCTCTCTCGTGACACCCATCTCACCCGCATGTCCAACCCAGTCATACGAGTGCATCCTGCGCTACATACGCGCCACAAAACACGACGTGTCCGAGAGCATCAAGCGTCTCGAAGGCACCCTCAAATGGAGGCGCGACTTTGGGCTCTACACGTTCATCACACCAGAGCACGTCGAGCCCGAGGCCGTCACCGGAAAAGAATTCGTCTTTGGGTATGACACGCACGGCAGACCAGCGCTCTACATGTGTCCGAGCAGACAAAACACCGAAGAGAGTCCGCGACAGATCCACTTTGTTTTCTGGATCTTTGAGCGTGTCATCGAACTCATGGGCCCTGGTGTCGAGTATGTCGCGTTCTGTCGCTCATCTTTCATCTCATCTTTCATCCTTTTCTTGTTACTTCGCAGAACAGTCGCACTCATGATCGACTACGCGGACAAGGCCAAGAACCCCTCCTTTTCCACCGCCCGACAAGTACTCAATATCCTCCAAACGCATTATCCAGAACGTCTCGGCGCATCCCTCATCGCACATCTCCCATGGCTCATCCACGCGTTTTACAAGCTCATCACCCCTCTGATCGACCCATTGACGCGGACAAAAATGATTTTCAACCCCGTTCCCGACGACGCTGGCCTCTGGCGGTCCGCCGAGGCAAGGGACCAAGGCCAAGACGATGCCAAACTGTTTGAGCTCGATCAGCTTGTCAGTGACAGCTGGCTGGGCTCGGTGCCATTCACATATGCTCATGATGTCTATTGGCCCGCGCTCTTGTCCATGTCCGAGACCCGGAGGAACGACATGACACGTGTATGGCGAGATCTCGGTGGCGTGATTGGCATTAAGGAGTGGGATGTCAAAGTCGGTGTTCGGGATGGTTTCACAGTTCCTGCTGCCAGTGCCGAGGTGGCTGGCCAAGCATTATAGAGGATCGGAGCATTTACTGATACCCATCTTCAGAAGTATTCCTGGCATTTGATACCATCTGTGCTCCTCACCCCAATACACGGCAATATCGAGAATAATATGATTGATCAAGCAAATTTGGATTGTCGTCATGGTCATCAGTACAATGGATGAGTAGCATTAGGTGAATAATCTAGCGGACTGAAAACAGGACAGCTTTTTGAACGAGTGCTCCATAAGAGATTGAAAAAAAGGATGAAACATACGAGGAAAGAAAATATTAAAAAATAGTATGTACAATCCCGAACCAATTTACCCCGGTCATGAGTCCTCTAGGATGAACGGTTGTGGTGTCCCACCGAGGCGCTCGCCGTGGACACGGAATCGGTACAGACATGTGTACTCCTTCTTGCCCCAATTATTCTTGACGACGAGCGCTACGATGCCGAAATCAACATCGAGATCCTGAATCTCTTGGCGCACAGGATATGTTTGAATGTTGGACGGTGCGTCGATGTCATAGGTGAACGAAGCCAGACGGATGAAGGGTTGGTTCACAGGGAGCGTGGGTGGATAGACATCTTCATCAGGTTCTTCGGGCAAGGGAGAACCAGATTCCTCCGCAACTCTCACAGCTTCCGCACGCTGGGCAGCTCGCTCTGCTCTGAAGGCTACGACCTTCTCAAGGTTTTCCTTCCCTTCCACAAGTCCCCACACTTCCATATCCCGAGGGGCAGTCCGTAGGTCGAACGCAACATCTGTTGCAACATGATCGATCGTGATGTCGGTGATGTAAGCAGGGAAGGAGAGCGCAACGCCGAGCTGCCCAAAGTCTCCGCTCATGGGCCAGCAGAGTCCGCTGTGAATATCTTGGTGCAGCGCCGTGATCGGTGACCGACCCATCTCACGCCCGTGGCCAGTCATCCAACTGAGCACTGTCCCACGCAACGTGGCTGGACGCATCTCAAGAGTATGCGAGGTGAGACTCGGTATAATGCGAGCTCCTGCGGAGTGCAAGGCAAAGTCGGCGCGGGAAATGATATCGCGTGTGGTGGACCGTACGACAGCAGTATCAACAAGATGGGATATCAGGCCGGTTATGTCAGTACCATCGCTGGACTTGATGGTAAGACCCTTGCCAGAACTAACGGCAGAGGAAAGTTTGGACCACCATGCTGGCCCAGAAGGCGCCGGATCTTTGACAGTATTCTTCGACAATTCAAGGGCTTCCTTGACTCCTCCCTCGACACTACCCAGACGATCTTCAAGCAGCTTCAACTTTTTACGTGCTTCCTGGTCACTGGTTGGTGGAAGTGGTAAGGGAGATGGGGATGTCTCCCGCGAGGCAGAAACTGCGCCGAGTTGTGCTTGAAGCGCATCAATTTGTCTCTTAACGTCCGAGAGGCCGTGATTTGCTGATGCTTGGAGATGGGTCTCTGCCTCTGAGACTCGTCTTGCCTCTTCGCGCACGCGTGCTTCAAGTGTGTATATCCTATTCACGACCTCTCCCTGTGCACGCGCCTCAAGATCCTGTTGAGTTCGTGCTCGTTGGTGGTCTAGTGAGAGACCTGAGAGTGCGGATTCGATGTTCTGCAACCGCGCAACGAGTTCATCAAGATTTGTAATGGGTGCTTCGGGCGCGTGATAGGAGTGAGGGGAGGCACGATAGGGAAGCAGCTGGGCTAGTGGATCATAAAACTTGAACCATGCAAGGTAAATGACGAGCGCCACAGCAGCGAGCCTGGCGAAAGATATGAATGATCGAGGACCAAGGGAGTATACAAGTGCAGCCGGCTTTTGATAGAAAATATAGACTGCCGATCCCAAGATCCACCCGAACATCAAGAATATGGCAGATATGATGCGGAGTGTCCATTCAAGGATGCTCAAGGAGAACATTGCGATTCTGTTGACTAGACGGCCGAGGAGGCCGCCAATTGAGAAACCGCGACGGGGAGGATCAGAAGTATCGGTAACGCCATCCACTGCAGGAGGTTCATCGCTCTCCAATATTACCTCCAAACTAGGCTCAGTGTCAGTTAAACCGTCTTCTGGCTCAGGGTAGAGTTTGGATGGTGGAGGCACGGAGGTACGGGGTACAGATGTTCGTATGGGGGGTGTGACGGAGGTGCGTAACAAGGATTCCCGGCCAGCAGACGCGAGCTGTGCGAATGAATGCTGCGGAGACATTAGAAAATGTGTCATCGGGAAACCATGTAAGCTGACCTGTTCGCTAGTGATACTGCTCTCCTGGTCGTCCTCAGCTTCATCGAGTTCGGCCTCGCCATTTTTGGTCCCCTTCCTCCTTCTTCTCCGCTTGTCGTAGCCGGCTACTGGAAGCGAAGTCAAGGTACCGGGACCAAGATCCTTCTTCTTTATCTTCTTTCTGCGCTTATTTCCGTCTTCGGAAATTTGGTCGTCTGAGTCTTCCAAGTCGGACATCGAGGGACGATAGGCCTTGTTGTCGAGTGACATGCGGTTACGCCTGTTGGCAGAGATCTTCCGCGAAGCGGACTGTTCGTCCTCCTGGTGGCGCTGTCGTTGCAGTTCCTTGTACTCGCGGTCTAGTTCCTCATAGTCGAGGCTAGACTCTTTGCCGTTAGTAGTCGCTGCGGGGATGTCTGCGGGTTCGGTTGACCGCTGTCGGAGATAGAAGGAGGTAGCGGTATTGATGGCACGTTTGGATATATCGAGGACTTGTTCAAAGGGGCTTCTTCCGCGCGCGTTGTTGTCAATGGACTGGGAGTATTGTTCCTCGGCTTCGGAGTCGGATATGTGGGTGAGAACAGACGCTTGCTTTGAGAGGGGTTTGATGGAGGTTCGTTGAGCGAGACGGCTGGGGGGAGGTGCCAAGCGACGGTTGGAGGTGGAATGGGTCTCCTTCTCGTACTCGACGGAGGTGCTGCGGGGTACGTTGAGGTTGGTCTGGGAGCCAGAGGCCCAAGCATTGTTTGGGTTGTTAGGGACCATGTCGTAGGAAGTGGATGCAGCCTGGTTGAAGGCGGCTGCGATGTTTACGGAGGTGTCCTTGACGGTCCACTTTTCTGGCTGGAGGTTGTTGTTGAGGGACTGGTCGCGCTTAAGGCGGGCGTAGCGGACGAGGGCCGTCTCGTCCTGGGTGTCTGAAGGATCCAGATTCGAAGCGGAGTGGGATGGAGGTGGTTTTGGAGGCGATCTGGAGGTTGCTGTTGGCGCGCTTTCGGATGGTGAGCGGACCGCGCGTGACGGATGTGTGTTGTACATACCCGTACGCGTAGGACGTCGGAATGTCGCGCTGTGTGGGTTGTTGGTTGTGTATAAGGTGTCTGGGCTGGAAGTTGTGCTGGTGGTGGTTTTGACTGGAAGGTTTGTTGAGGAAGGTGTGGTGATCGAGACGTCTGCCTTGACCGAGCGGGGTGCCCGAGAACGACATGTACTACTCACGCACCAATGACACGTTGTTGCCTCGCGGTGTGCACGGGGACGGTGGGGACGGTGGGGGCACCTGCTGCTCGTCGTGATGCGCGTCGTCGAGAGATGGATTCACCGTGGCATCAACGCGGTTCAATATCGACCTTGTTGTCCCGTGTTTGTCTTTCACTCGCTTTGACCGTATGTATGATCAGTCCGTTCCTACGATACACAATGCGGACGCTATGTACACAATAAACCACACCCTGCGTCCATTGCCATCACTGTGGAGCCCATAAGCACACGTCCTGCACCGGACACCGCCCACACTCACCAGGAAGTAGTCTGGCACCCGCCGCGATACGAGTGGCTCCCCCGCCCGCGGTGCAGGATCAAACTGAAGGCTGCCGGTCCACGTGTCAATGTTTACCCCACCCAGAAACGAAACATAGCACCCACAATGTGTAGGATAACTTTTCGTCTATTTCCATAATCGCCGCCTGATTGCCACATCTATAGCAGTAATTCGGGGCACTGAAAATCGTCACCACGTTCCTGTCTTGTCCCCAGCTATACCCTGCACGCCATGTCAGCCTGGCTGCACAGAATGTAGCATCCCAACTTACCCTCCATCACCAGCTGATGGGCCCGCGCCACAAGTGTCAACCCATTATTGTGATTGAACGCCTCCGAAATGTCCTGCCCGAACGTGTATCCCGCCCCGCGGGGTGAAATTCCCCAACCACACCGATCATCTGGATCAGACCACAGTAAATCACACATCGGTCCTTCGTGAGGCACCTCCTGGACACGATCGATCGACCGAACATGGTCGAGGGTGTCAATCGACGGCGAAAGGCCACCGTGAAGACAAAATATCTATCAAGTGCTCAGCAGACCCATCCATAGCGAGTCCTCATGCGCCACAAGCGACCACTCTCTGAGAGTACTCACTTGATTGTCGATCAACGCGGTCAAAGGGAGGAAATCAAACAAGTCGGTAAAGAAACGCCACACGTTGGCATTCCCGTATTTTCGCAAGCACTCGTCATAAAATCCATACACCTGCGTGATCTGCCTTGACTCGTGGTTGCCCCGCAAAATCGTGACACGGTCCCGATACCGCAACTTGAGCGCGACAAGAAGGGTCACGGTCTCAACCGAATAGTATCCACGGTCGACATAGTCGCCCATGAAGAGATAGTTGGTGTCTGGTGAGTTTCCGCCAATTCGGAAGAGCTCTGAGAGATCATGCTGTGCATCAACGACATGTCAAGGGCGAGCACGAGACAGAAGACCTGATCAGGCATAGATCACGCCGAGGAGATGTTACGCACGAATTGGCCATGAATATCACCGCAGACGGTGACTGGGCACCTGACTGGCTGTACATTGGATTCTTCCATCAGGATCTCCCTCGTCTTTGAAGCCGGTCAGCGTCGATCAAGTGTCGTGGCAAGTTGATGCATAAAAACGGACCTTGTCGCAGAGTTTCTTTACGTCTGCCTCTGCTAGTTGTTTGCATTGGCTGAGCTGTTCGATCCAGCTGTCGATTTCGTGTTCCATGAATGAGTGTAGTTCAAGTCCAAGTTGCAAGTCGTTCGCCAATAAACCCAAGTCACGCGTCACACCTCATATCAGGAGCCATCACAACCACAATCAATGTCACGCTCGCGTCGACTGGACTGCCATGGCCCAACCAGAGGCTGTCTACACAACAGACGAAGTACGTCCACACCCCCAGCATCGAACGATATTAACATCTAGTAGTACGGCAGGCCATTTATTATCCTCAGAGAACAGGGAAAAAAGACCAGGAGTCATGGCATAGACGCCATCAAGGTGTGCACCCCGCTCGCCCGTTCGACGTCACTCACAGAAACACGTCTAGTCCCACATCCTCGCCGCGCGAACAGTCGCAAACATCATTCGCACATCCCTCGGACCGCGAGGCATGCTCTTCATCACGTATGGACCTGATCAGCAACTCACCCAGATTGCAGGTCTCGACAAAATCCTCATCTCGCCAGATGGCGACATCACAGTCACAAACGACGGTGCGACCATCCTCGGTCAGATGGAGGTCGAGCATCAGATCGCAAAACTCCTCGTACAACTATCCAAGAGCCAGGACGACGAGATCGGCGACGGCACGACCGGTGTCGTTGGTACGTACTCCACTTCCGACATCTGGGCACCAGTGTTCAACGCTGTTTAATTCAAGTCCTTGCCGGTGCCCTTCTCGAGCAGAGTGAAGCTCTCCTTGACCGAGGAATCCATCCTATCCGTATCGCAGATGGCTTCGACAAGGCTTGCACAGTGGCCGTCGAACAGCTCGATCGCATTTCAGATCGCGTCGAGTTCTCATCCGAAAACAAGGAGAATCTGATCAAAACTGCCATGACAAGTCTGGGCAGCAAAATGTGAGCATCCTTGTCCTTGTCCTGTTTTGGGCTGACTTTGGGTCGCAGCGTCTCGAAAGAGATCAGGCAATTTGCGCAGATCGCTGTGGATGCAGTGTTGACGGTTGCAGATATCGAACGTCGCGATGTTCCCTTTGACCTCATCAAGGTGGACGGAAAAGTCGGTGGCTCTCTGGCTGACACCACTCTCATCAAGGGCGTGCTCATCGACAAGGACATGTCGCACCCACAAATGCCCTCGTCCGTCAAAGATGCCCGCCTTGCGATCCTTACCTGTCCATTCGAGCCGCCGCGCCCAAAGACGAAGCACAAACTCGACATTACGACTGTCGAGGAGTACAAGAAACTCCGGGATTACGAAAAAGAAAAATTCGAGGACATGATCAAGATGGTGAAAAATACAGGTGCCAATCTGGTCATATGCCAATGGGGCTTCGACGACGAAGCGAACCATTTGTTGATGCAAAATGAGCTACCAGCTGTACGGTGGGTTGGCGGACCTGAGATTGAGGTAATGTCCCTTTGGTATTTACACCAATATGCAAGTTGTAATGCCTCTTTCAGCTAATCGCTATAGCTACACATGGTCGCATCGTTCCCCGATTCGAGGAACTCACGGCAGAAAAACTGGGTAAAGCGGGCATTGTACGCGAAATCACCTTTGGCACGACGCGTGATAAGATGCTTGTCATCGAAGAATGTGCTAATACTCGTGCTGTCACCATCTTCGTCCGTGGATCGAATAAGATGGTATGAGTATCCGTCACATACCCTACATGCTACTAACTGTTTTTCAGATCGTGGATGAAGCAAAGCGTGCATTGCATGATGCTATTTGTGCCGTCCGAAATCTTGTTGTCGACAACAGAGTAGTTTATGGTGGGGGTGCCGCCGACATTAGCTGTTCCATCGCGGTGGCAAAGGCTGCCGACGAGGTTGGTGCCTACAAAGTCTGGCGAGGATTTCTTTGACTGACTTTTCATCTAGATCCCCGCGATAGAACAATACGCAATGCGCTCTTTTGCCGCCGCTCTCGATGCTGTTCCGCTTGCACTTGCAGAAAACAGTGGTCTCTCGCCGATTGAGACGCTTGCCCAGGTCAAAAGTAGACAGGTGACGGAGAGGAATTCTCGATTGGGGATTGACTGTACCAGCCAAGATGAGAATGGTACATTTTTGTTCAGCTTAGATTTCAAGCTGGTGTGTCTAATGCAACTCGTAGACATGAAGGAACAATTCGTGTACGATCCGTTGATCTCGAAACGACAACAATATTTGCTTGCTACACAGGTGTGTACATTGTGCGCTTCCCGGCCCCTGACTGAACTTGATCGTTGTAGCTTGTGAGGGCTGTCCTCAAGATCGGTAAGTGGATTAGATTCTTACAATAAACCGAGATTAATGTTACTTTCTTCAGACGACGTTATTGTCGCGGGTGAAGCGGACGAGTGATTACGGACCTATCTAGATGGCTGGGCGGCGTACCCATACACTTATAGCGAACCCATTCTCGTAATTGTGCAATAGCAAACCAGTACCCTGACATTTGCCGCGAGGTCCGGGTCACTGTCCATGAATGATCGGATCCAGTTTCAGTAAGTCCATAACGCGGTGCGGAGCTATCTCACTTCTACCGTCACTGTTCGCCTCGGGGCAACCTCGCGGACCTGATAGTAGTAACCTATCGGTGCTACATAAAACTGAACCGAGTTACCCTTGCGCCTGGTCCGAGTCAAACCGCAGCATTGTTCTCCTCCCTTGAACGCAAGTACAATCCTGCTCTGCCCCTGTTTCCCACTGGCATCTTCGGGGACTCGACGATGGGTGTCACTGAGCTACACGTGCTAGGCAAGAACCCCTACAATGCCGAACCACCATCTCTCGCGGAACTCAGCAGCCATCCCATCACTCCATTGCACTTGATCTACGCTCGTAACCACTGTACGTTTCTGCCGAACTATGGTTTCTCTCCACATTTCATGTTCCGAGTCTGATTTGTCCACTACTGCTTTGTTTGTTGACCCCTTCACATCTCACTGTCACTGGGGCTGGTGCTGTCCATGCACCGGAATTTGCCATGTTTGTAGCCGACATCAAGGACCTTCGTTCAGACGCAGACCAATACACAGTGAAGGTCGATGGTGAAATAGACGGCATAAACCAACTTAACCTCACGTTCAAGCAAGTGCGAGATTCCTTGCCGCGAAAGGAGGTTCTCGCTGCCCTTGTCGTACGTGCACGTTCCACCTCATCCTTCCGTGAGCCGGTTTACAATGCAACACAGTGTGCCGGAAATCGCCGGGCCAAGATGGCTGAGAAGACGGGGAGACGTGTAGAAGGTATTAATTGGTCCGAGGGAACCATTGCCAACGTCCGCTGGACTGGTGCACCCTTGCGGGACATCCTCCTCCGCGCAGGCATTCCGGACGACAGCGCATCTTGGGAGGGACTACACGCATGCTTTGCGTCCAATATTGCGCCGTGCGACCAAGCTACGTGGTACGGAGGTTCGATCCCTCTGGAGAAGGCGATGAGGAAGGACGGCGATGTTCTCCTTGCGTATGAGGTAATTCAAACCACTGTGACGTTATTGTAACGGTGTCGAATTGGTGCCGCATGTAGATGAATGGAGAATCCCTTACCCCCGACCACGGTTTCCCACTGCGGGTGGTCGC
This sequence comes from Exsudoporus frostii, assembly GCA_038089735.1. Classification (NCBI taxonomy): domain Eukaryota; kingdom Fungi; phylum Basidiomycota; class Agaricomycetes; order Boletales; family Boletaceae; genus Exsudoporus; species Exsudoporus frostii. The sequence goes on from JBBPLK010000014.1 coordinate 77,602, forward strand.
CCCCGGGTACTCTGGCATGCGCTGGGTGAAATGGGTGGACCATATCACCGTCTCCCGAGCGGAATCGCCAAATTTTTTTCAGCAACAAGACTACAAAATCCTGCCAGACCATGTTCGTACCGCGTACGCATGACATCCGAATGCCGTATCGGTCTGACCATCCCGTATGTAGGTGACGAGCAAGGAGATGGCAAACTCGAAAGACTGGTGGTCCCAAGTTCCCTCTATGCAGAACCTACCGTGCAACTCCGTCGTGACGGACGTCGAGCGGCTCAGGGCTTCATGTCCAAATGAACTGCCATTGAAGGCGTGCGGGTATGCCTACTCGGATTGTCCCATTGAGCGTGTCGATATGAGCGTGGACGGCGGCATTATCTGGAAGCAGTGCAAGATTACGTATCAAGATGGGCAATGGAGCTGGGCATTGTGGGAGGGTGACGTCGATCTGGTGTTGGACGAAGAAAACATCAATGATGTCTCGTTGGCTCACGACTTGGCAGGGGGGAGCGGACGAGGGAAACTGAAGGTGACGGTGCTCAGCCGTGCCACGGACAGTGCCGGACGTGTGCAAGAGTTAACAAACCTTTGGAACTTGCGGGGCGTCGGGTATTGTGGGGCTGGAGAAGCCACGGTCGATGTGTAGACCATTCCTTGGGCTCAAATTGTATGGAATTCAATCAGTTGACACGTTGAAATTTGTAGCCGAGTTTTTGTCTGCCCTCGACCGGTTGTGATTCCTGTGAACGACAAGTGTATATAACCGAGAAAACAGACATGCGGTGCGCGTCTGTCGCGTTTTTATTTGTGAAATAGTGACTGAACGCGCACGGTTTGAATTCCGGACCAGCTCATTGTTGCATCGTTCCCCCGCCTATCCAGGTCACATTCCCCTCAACGTTTTTGAGAATGCGTTCCTTACCGTAGGCTCCGCCCTCATGGCATTCATAGACCCAAGGCGCGGCGGTAAGCTTCCCCCAAGAATGGCTTGGAGGATTTTTGCCATACGCTCTAGGCATGGTGGCCGCCCTTGCCAGCGAAACCACCGCAAGTTCAACATCACGTTGCCAAGGTCACGGTTGCGTGACACGGTGCTTGACTCTCCAGAAGCGGACGTAGGATTTTCAAAAACCGCCCGCGCACTAGGTCAAAGACCCTGGACTTATAAAGACTAAAGGCAGGCAAACGACTTTGATGCCACTCTCCACAGTACCTAAGTCCATTACCCCCTGTATCTCCCACACTGTGGCTTTGTGACCTCCGGGATCACTCCAAACTTGATGAACATGATTCTGGCAATTCCATTGGCTCAGAACCTCCACTGCAAGTTACTGCTGTGCCTGCTGTGTTGGTGAATGATACTGTGGGCAGTTCCCCATTACCTGTGCCCCTTTCCTTGGATACAGATGTAGTAAAACTTGCATCCACACCAAATGGGAATGTCATGAAGTGCTGCAGAATTCCAACAACCTGTGCTACCAACAGGTTCACTTGCATGCCAGAAAAAGGACATGCAACAGCCTATTTTATTTAATACTGCTCAATAAATACCTTATTCCCACATTCCCATACATGCATTGTGAATACTCAACTTGGCTGAGTTGTAGTACCTTTAGCAATACTAGTTAATACAATCATGCTTATTGCACTTAATTTACTTTTTATTTATTTTCATCCTTGATCATGGCTTATTGTACTTGAATGAAGGTTTACACTTGCCCAACTTGTATGAAATCCACCAAGATATGCTGAGACAATTACTTAAATATACTTATCATGTTTATTACATTGGCTGGTATCATTTCATGTCTGACAAGTGTGAAAAGTATGAAAATAAGCTAAATAAGCATATTGCTATCTTCCTGATGTGTTGCCATTTCAAGGCCTTCATCATCTTTATCTACTAGCATATGACAAAAGTAGGATTCTCTAGCAATTAAGCTTTATATGGTAAATATTAGACTTGAAAAAAAAATAGTAGCAAGGGACTAACTTGGCCATGAAGCATGCTGCATAAACTATTTGAAGAGATATAAGATTGGTAATAATGAAGTCTGTAATGAGAAGTAGTGCACTCACTGCCACCTATGGGAAAACTCATGAGCAAATGTCCTAAGTCAAGCTGAGCTGTTGTCCACTTTATTTGTTTTTTGGTCAATCAATTTTGCAGGATTCAAAGCAAATGCCTACAATAACCACTATAACACCAGTAGCTAGACTGGTATCAACATCTGTTAGTAGCATAGCTAACTCAGAATTGATGCTACATACCCAGTTATCAGCCCAGTTTGAATACAAAACCTTGTGAGTCTTTTAACCAACAAGCTCAAACTATACATCAATAAGTTAGGTTTATTTCAGATTACAACTTAATTGGAATCACTAACCTCATGGATACAAAAGGGCCACCTTTGTTCAAAACATGACATATTGATCCAGCAATTGAAATATCTGCTAAGATGGAGAGTCCCAACCAAATCAGGATTGACCACTATTGTACTCAATAAATATAGCAAACTGCTAGCAGAGATGAAACTTGCAGATATGATAATATTTGTGGATCCTTCAAAACTGGGAATCAGGCTAATAGTGATACTTAGGGATTAGTCCAACTTATTTGTTTTGTAATGAACCACTTACAGACTAAGCATTGTGATGAATGCAAAGGCTGTTTGTAAAATCAATATAACTGCTTAATCAAATAGTATATGGCTTTTACATCCTTCAAGAATTAAAATGATGCACTGAAACAGGTTTGCATCATTTACTAAATAATCATTGATATACACTTACAAGCATCATTGAGATTCTTACACAAACTGGATTGATTTCCACTAGAGGTATTATTAATTACCATATGTCCAGAATGAACAAGTTCTACTACTCACAGAGGTAGATGCGACTAATAAAAAATGCATGAACAAGACATTCCATTGTCGCCTGAATGTTACATGTTAGTTACTGTAATGGATTATGAAGTTACCTCTAGTATTACATTTGTCCCAGTAAACATTGCCCACTCCCTATTAACAATTACCTCAAGTTTTCATTGAAGAACTGTTCACGTACCATGAAGATTCCTTGATCATCTCCTCGACCCACATAGAATTACTACCATGGGCAAGAAAAGTCATACGGCCGGCGAGCACACTTATGTCTAAAATTCCTGAGGGACCAACATTGAAGCATCGAGCTCACTTACGTCCCTGAAGCTTGCATCATCCTATTTTCATCAGTTGATCCTTGGGCTACTGGCATCCGGAAACTGACCAAATGAATATGACCTACAACCAAAGCATGTTAACACCAATGCCTTCTACATGTCTTAACATTACCCACAATACCCTTAATCCAAAGAGGATCGCGACTATGAATAGCCCGCGTCTTCCAAAAGTACAGCCCAACTTGGCCAGTCAGTATCACGAAGACACTGGAGCAACAATTAGATCAGGATCGAGTTAAGAGGGGCATGGGATTCACATAGTCGTTAGCGATAGACCCGCAGACACTGTAGGGAGGCGATTCTCCAAGTGCCCGGTGAAGGCCCAGGATGGGAACAAAGACATTGTTGATTCGGGAACGGGACTCAGAGGATTTCCCAGTGTAAAGATAGGACTGCGATATGCTTTATATATCCGTAGCCATTGCGCCAATGCGATACGTTCCCTACCACGGCCGTGGGTAATGATAGCGCTCACTGGTGATGCATGATGGATTGATTGGCAGGTGTGGGATAATGATTGGGCCCTGAGAGGGTGGCAGTGCGACGGATGTAGTTCAGGAATCAGGGCTCGTGCTCCAGAACCATGTTCTCGTTCTTGAAATGCAGGTCTGTACCACACAAGCCTGCGTGCGTGCCAGTGATTCTGACTAGAACCTCATCATCCGCAAGTACATATTCTATGGGACTCAGACTGGACAATCTTCCCCCTGCTTCGATCCCTTCAAAACTTGAAAAACATGGCTTGAGATGGTAAAGCTACGACTTGTAGGCAACCACTTGGCAAACGGGGACGGCAGCTATTGGAAAATATTGGTGTGCCCGATGCCCGCTGACTACAATGTACACATGTGGAGCCAACGTTGGGAGAGTGCCCAATCGATCAGGTGGAACATCCTGGACCAAAGACAACGGTGGTACGCTTATGAACATTGAAACTGACAACCGGGCCGGCCCGCGGTTATTGAGTGGACACAACGGTCAAGATTCTCAGCGTAAGTCAACCAACGCAATCCCATTCAAAGATGGTGCACTGGCATTAATCAGAGCCGCTGCTTTATAAGACAGAACACTCATTTTCGCCACATCTAAGCATTCACCATATCAAGTCAAGATTTTACATGGCCATGTAGCCATATGTGGAACAACTGGGCTGCCACGACGGAAACAGAAAGGTTCAGCTATAAAATTTACTGCAATGTTCTATGGTAAATAGTATCTTACCTGAACCATCAGAATGTGGTCCTCCCCGATCATGGGAGCATCCCACCCTTCCTCTGAATGTTGAAGTGTGATAGTAGCGACACGCCCAGGTAGCGTTGTGATGACTTCTCCATCGAAACATTCACACCGACCACTGAGTTTCGACTGTTTTGCAAGGCGCTTCCATGGTATGGGGGAATTAACGCTCGTTTTGACATGCTTCCTCGCCGCATAAGGATTAAAATCGTAAGTTCGCGCTATTTGTCCATTTTTCCATCGTAGACCTTGGATAAATTTCATGCCGTAGGTGTAGCAGACCCATGTCTCCGATGGCTCTCTGCAAACCATACGCGTCCCCCTCGGACCCCAGGCGTCCCATGGAACGTTGCGACGTGGTACATCGTGCGACCGCTCGACTTCCGAGAGTAGAGTGGATAGGGGTACAATGAGGACTGCACTTTCGTGCGCCTCACCCCAGAGGGTGCGCATGGAAATCGTGAAGATAAAAGCCTTCCGAGAACTATAGAAAGGAACTTTTGAACCAGCGGGTGGTCTCCAAGTTGGTGTTGGTTCCGATCGAATCAGAAAGTATTCCATAGTTCCGTGGAGCTCGGGATACTGCAATTCGCATATGTAGGGCATGTCCTTCAATGAATGAACTGGTTCAACATATGCTGCTATGCTCAGCACTTGCAAAGTGGGCTCCCTGTCTGATCGGAGGATCGCTGCCAGGATCAAATCCTCTGTCATGAATGCGAAGGATTGAAATTCTGGCGTGCGAATATACTGGTTACGGAAATGATGAATGGTGAGGCAAACAAACAAGAGACAAATTACTGACAACTTTCCGATCTCCAGTTCGCCAATTCCAGACGAGGAAAGAGTTCAGAGTCGATGAACCAAATTGATCATAAAAGAGGATAGCGAGGTTGTCACCACAGATCTGTATCAAGAAGGAGAAGTCGGCATGCAAATTCTGCAGTGCATGTGTTATCTGTGCCACAGCAGTGCGGGGATGACACTCCCCAGAAAGAGTTCGTAAATGAAGTTTGCATGTCATATTCGGACTTGATACAGAGTTGTATTAAGACCACACGAATATTGGACGTTACACTCACAAGTTGCCGGCCAGTTCAACTAGGACAATGAGATCTTGAGAGTTGTCTAACGTGAAGTCACGGATTCTGAAATCAAATGGAACAGACCATCTCCTTTCTGCAATGCCTTTGAGCTTGCACGGCAGCTGAACGAGGAAAATTTGGTTTTCAAGGGTTGATTGCGCTAGTATGCCACCTGAAAACTCCCAGGAATGCCCATCACACATGGGAATGGACCCGTATGAAGCCCACTCCATATCGTTCCACACCCGATTATGCTCGCGTAGGAGATTCAATCGGCTGACAGTGTCCGTGGATGAATGTTCGTTATTCTCCATGTAGGACGCGAACAATTCGATCTTGTAGGCCAAATAGGTACTTCCTGATATGATTGAATGGAATAACTTGCAGACCTTGTTTTGAGTGCGAATAACAAAGACGATCTTGTCAGCGAGCAGTATATGTGAACAGTGCTGTAAGTGCACTCACTTGCATGCATCTCAGAAGAGATTGGATATCAAGGTGGTCAAAGGTCAACCCAGTTAGTTCGTCTGGCAGAGGAAATCCCATGGCAGATCTCCGTTGCTTGTGGATGATTTGAAGGAGAGAGTGCCACATGGTCATTGGTGGCACACCGTCCCACGGGCTTTCTAAGTTGGACAATGGACACGCACTCGGACAAATCGCATACTGTAACGATTAATGACCTACCGATGATCGGTTGCGACACCGGTGATGCGTAGTACTATCAGCGCAGAATGCAAAGACGACGGGCAAGAATTGTATCCCGAGCGCTTGAGCATCCAGAGTCGTTCAAACGGACACCTCCAGAACCATGGTGGGCATTAACCCCTCTTGCCGGGCACTACTGGTGTATTTACGTGCCCGTGGGGTCATGTACAGCCTGCAGCTGATCTCGTCCAGACTTGGGATGCGGATGCGCCAAACTCGACATCTCATTTCCCATCGCAGACTACATCCATCGATATCTCTCCATACACGTTCCCAACGATCTCAATCACAGCTAGCATCCAGCAGCACAATGTACCCACCGATCGAACCGTTCGAGAAAGGAAGACTCGAAGTGCAGGCATCCCCAGCGTTGATCCACTCGCTCTAGTTCGTCTGACAACGTGTTCTATCCTCTGTTTGCACTCATGCATTGTGTCGACTCCTTGCTGTAGCTATGAAATCAGCGGGAACAAGAGCGGTGTCCCAGGTATGTTACCGGCTGTATTGGATGTATAGCGCATTCAGCGTTGACATCTTCCCGATAGTCGTCTTTCTTCATGGAGGTCCTGGTGGCGGAGTAGATCCCAAAGACAGGCAATTCTTCAATCCGGAGAAATACAAGGTCCGTCTTCCTGTCTCCGCCTCATGCCCTTACCGATCCCTTACACTAGATCGTCCTATTTGATCAACGTGGTGCCGGCAAATCAACTCCGTTTGTTTTCATGAACCTGCAAGATCAGGACTCGATGTATTGATCGTTAGTGCAGGAGTGCTTCTACTGATCACAACACTACTTGGGACCTCGTGGCGGACATTGAGCGTCTTCGCGAGAAACTGGGGATCGAGAAATGGCATGTGTTCGGTGGTAGCTGGGTACGCTCTTCTGCTCTCCCATTGTTTTTCCTGAGTAAGTCGTGAAAATTTCTGGTAGGGATCGACGCTTGCCCTTGCATATGCTGAGGTGAGTGAGATGAGATCAATATTTGTCGCGTGATCTGACACGAATTCAAACTTAGACCCACCCGACAAGGGTGAGGAGCCTCGTATTGCGGTGATTCCTTTCCCTATTTAATTTCGACCGCAAACTTCACTTACGACGTGGATGCAGTGGTATTTTCACCCTCCGGGAGAGGTTCGCAGATTTCACATCCTGTCCATTCGAATATGCTAAGCATTTCCAGCGAGCTCAAGTTTTTCTATCAAGATGGTGCTTCCCATCTCTTCCCGGAAGAGTGGTAGGTACTTTCCTTGAGTGCTTGATCGTGCTTCACCTATTCGTACTTGTTGGTTCCGAAATTCCATGAACACAACTCCAGGGAGCATTACCTTACGCCCGTGGATCCTTCCAAGCGGCACGACATGTTGTCAGCATACCATGCACTCCTCGACTCACCAGAGGAGAAAACAAGATTAATAGCTGCCAAAGCATGGTCTAGATGGGAGTAAGTGATCTCTTCTGGCCAATTTTCAACGTGGTCAATGATCTTGTTAATGCACAGGATGGCTACTTCTAAGCTGTACGTCAGTGAAGACATGCTCCGACGGGCAGAGGAAGACACGTTTGCACTGTGCGTTCCTTCACGAGTATTAGTCGCGAGCTCCCTTGCTGACTGGCATGCACAGTGCCTTTGCACGCATTGAAAACCATTATTTCGTGAACAAAGTTGTCTCAAAAATTTCTTTGTGTATTACAAAGAAACGCTAACCATATGTGACAGGGATTTGTACGCGACGGCCAGCTCTTGGAAGAACAGAGTATCGCCAAGATGCAAGCGGAACTGTCTGTCTCATGCTTACTTTTGCTGACCCGTGTGTGTAGTCGACAGATACCTACGATCGTTGTACAAGGAAGATACGATGTCGTTTGTCCAGTACGTACCTCGCTGCTGCAGCAAGCTTCCCTCATTGTTCTGATCGAATCCGATCTAGGCGACAACCGCTTGGGCACTCAAGACAGTCTGGGAAGCGAAGCCTTCGAGATCGTTCAAGTTTAGCATTGTTGCCGATGCAGGACACTCGTCGCGCGAGACCGGTATTGAGAAACTGCTGGTTGAAGCCACGGACGAGGTTGTCGCAAAGTATTGACGAAGCGTGAATGAGAGGGCTGGACCACGAATTTCTCCTGTGTACTAGTAGAGAATATGAGTGTACTTGCATGTTCCCACGCCCAGTCCCTAGGTCATGCAGCAAAACAGCCAGGCAAAGGCGGCCCCCTCTCTGGCTGGCGGTGCTCGTTGGACGCCCTCAGTCCTCATATCAACTGTATCCCTTTCCCTTCTCCTAGCATGCGTCCTGGCCATGTCGAGGGCAGGAGCACCGTTGTTTGATCCACGTTCCACACCATCCGATTTACTGTCGAATGGGACCCATCTCTTTGGGCGGACTGTTGTGCTCGTATCCTTCGATGGACTGAGGTGCGTGTCTCCGGCTCTCCGAGTAATTTTTGCTGATGTGCTCCTTAGATCAGACTACTTACTGCGAGGACTTGCGCCCCACCTTAGGAACATTAGCACGCAAGGTATCCGTGCTGAATACATGAAACCGATTTTTCCAGTAAGTTGTAATAGCACTTTTCAGAACATATTCTATATCGATCTGCCGGTCGAATTGAGTTGGTCAGTTTGCAGCACGCCATTCGCGCAGCATGCAGTATTTCATGTTTCTCCAACATCGCTACTGTCGTGTTGACCGGTTTTTCATCGTGCCCACTTCTGTTCTTGTACGAATCCACTCTGTGGATAAGAGGATTTCGTATGGATGTTCCAACGTAACTAACTGCCTGGATCTCTCACCCCCAGACACTGACGTTCCCGTGAGTCGATCTCAACCTCTGAACCATTGCTTCTTAGACTAACAATGTCTAATAGTAATCACTGGACGCTCTTGTACGCTTTGTGTCCGTGTGCATGTTATCGATTCATTCATAATCTGTTTGGCTTTCTGCTTCTCCTGCCTCGTTGCAATGCATACAATTCGACATATTGCAGGACTGGTTTGTATGCAGAATCACATGGCATCATTGCAAATGTGCGTGAGCAGTTGCAATGTCTTTCCCTCTCCTCTATTCATACTGGATTCTGAATCCTCTCAACAAATATCTTTAATTGTAATTTACTTGTTTCAGTGGCTGATCATGCTTTCCCTCAGGATTTCCATGATCCTCAGTATCGTTCCACTTTTATCAACAGCCACCCGGGAGCAGGTGAATCTCGATGGTGGCTCGGCGAACCCGTGAGTGGATTGATTAACATGTTGATATATGCAGAGGAGCGATCTCTCACTTGTTGC
>JBBPLK010000014.1:87237-99047 GCA_038089735.1 Exsudoporus frostii
GGATGGAAGATACCAGCTCATGGGAGATGGTGTATATGGATGACATCTTATGTCACAAACTGGATGCGGGGGAGCAAGGTTGGCCAACTTGTGCAGGCATTCAATACGTCGACGGTCAGTTCATTTGTTCATGTCCGAACAATCTTGTTTGACCGTATTGGTTGTTTAAGTCAGGCTGGCCATCAATGGGCCTCTGGTTTAAACCTGATGCCAACGCTACTGCGGCCTTGTCTCGCCTTGTCCTTGCATCTGAATCAAAGAAATTCGACGTGTATACCACGGACACATATACCCACAATGCCTCTGACTCAACAACGATGCCAGAACGATACCACTATTCCTCTAATCAGCGTCTCGCTCCCATTTGGGTCATTCCCAGGATGGGTTATGCTCTAACGGACCGTGCTGAGAATGGGAGCCTGATGTCGCTCGGGGTAAATTTGGTCATCCTCCATGTCATCTTTCCTATGTGACTGATATGTCCACTATAACAGAATCACGGTTACGATAATGACGAATATTCTATGCGTGCAGTCTTCATTTCTAAAGGGCCCTTTGCCGAGAATGTGAGGAAACGACTCCAGGAGGGAACTGATCAGATCCATGAATATGTGTTTCCACCGTTTCAGAACGTCGAGCTTTACAACCTCCTCGTGCGGCTGCTTGGCATAGACAAATGGGCATCAGAAACCAACGGGACCAAGGGATTTTGGGACCAATGGACTAGATTTTGATGTACTCTAGAATTTTTACGCTGACGGATCGATGTGACAATTAAGCTACTTTCGAAACAGTCGACTCCAATCTTTTTTGGCATGTAGGTACGTCCTCGCAAGACATTTACATCTGTTTACTTCGAGTCACCTTGTCATTGAGGTCAAGTCTGACGTTGCAGAGAGCTCACCTAAGAGGCATATATACCATCTCAGGTATAGAGTTCATGTCTTCGAATGTACATCATTAAGAAAAGATAGTTGTAAATGATAATGCATGATTGAATCCCATCAGTGACATGGTCGTGAATTCGAGAGCAAATGCAGATGCGAGTGGAATTTAATACGGTGTAATTGTTCTGTGTCAGGGGCAGAGGCTGTCAATGCCAGAGCGTAAAAACACAAATAAAAACAATGATGGTCGTCGGTGAAAGAGTGACGTGAGAGTGAATGGTAGCGAACAGCAACTGTACAACATCTGAGTGTACATCTGTTAACCCAAGATATCACTCGTTGGCTTCTATCACCGCGTGTAGCAGTGTCACGATAGATGTGGTCACAACCCTGCCGACAGATCAAAACTGCAGGAGGGTGCGCTGCAAATGCTTATGTGATTGTGACCATGCTGGCATGTCAGGTCACGACAGTCCACATGGAAAGTCTGGGGAAATCACAAGGACGAAACAATCGGACGGGGCTATGAACCTTGCGGCGTAGGTTGTTGTACGAGTATCTCTCTGGACTGGCCTTGTATATCCTACACAGGAAGACGTCAGCTCTAAGCAGATTCACCACACGGATCGATTAGGAATTAGGGGAGTAACGGGAGAATCACGCGAAGAGGCAGATGAATGGGCATACCATTCTCTGTTTCTTTATGGGACGTGGCCGCACATTACCTACCCCCGCACGGGCACCTACAACTCCAATGGGTACATTGGGGGAGAGTGAGGTTGGTGTTGGTGGCTGTATTACACCCTCCTCGAGCTCGCGTTTCTGACCCCTACCAGGCATGGAGGTGTTGGTTCGTTGAGGCGGTGCGGTCATTGGCACAGCTGAACGTGGCGTAGCGCTAGTGGGGGTGGATGTCGACTGGCCAACTGACCCTGGAGGAGGAATTGTTACAGGTGCAACCCGTGGTTTTGCTTGTGAGGCTTGCGATGTACCAGGTGGTTGTTGAGTGGATGGAACCGTTGATTGTGAAGGAGCAGGTTGTGGTTGAGGGAAAGCGGTTGGTGTACTGGGTAACGGCCCCGGAGTAAGTCCCTGTGCTTGAGCGCGGGCAAGTTTTTTTAATTCTTTCTGCGAAGATTGGATGGACGATAAGATACGTGGTTGAAATCAAAGCGGTGGAAGAGTAATACTAACGCGCTTTTTGCGATCTTCCCGAGCTTGCGCAGATTCAAGTATGAGAGCACCCGCATTCCACTGTGACAAGGAAATGAGGACAGTTGAAATAGTACCTGATGAAAATAGAACAAACCCCCTTGAGTCCTTCCGCAGAGACGGTGAAAGCTTCCTTCTGCGTTTTCATATCGAACTGGACTATGGGTATGTGTTGCTTCGGTGGCGCCTGCATGATGGTGACCAAATAATCATCCTTTTTCATAGAGTGCTTTCCGGAAAGACTTTTGATGAGGTGACGATAAGAGTTCTTCTTTTTCTTCTCATCTAGGTCGGGCAGGAGAGGGAGGTTTGACGGTGCCGAGGCGGAGAGTGGAACGACGGAAGAGTCAGGAGGGACACGGACATGCTTGTCATATGCGGCATGCAGGCGGAATCGGGCGAGGAGGTCTTGGGTGCTGGTGAGGAAACCTTGAGGTTGGGGGAGAGCTATTCGGGAGGGGAATCAAGGGAGTTTTATTCTGAGAATCGAGTACATACCCATGGGGGGAGGTAAGAAGATGACGGGGGCATCCTGGGGGATTGAAGATGGGCCCGCGACTGCATTGGCATGTTCGTAAGAGGGATCCATGCCATCCATGGCGACGACACGGAGGAAAGTGACCAAATCAGAGACACCGACAGAAAATTTGGATGGTGCTGCAACCCATAAAATCAAAGATAAGAATCTGTGATGATGGGACGGGAAGGGTCGCCGTTATCGTCGACGATGAGCTCGACGTGCTGGTCGTCGTCGCCGTCGGTGGCAGGGACAAGGGGATTCCGTGTTGGATGAACACGGCAATATCAGCACAAATTACTTAATGATGATCACGTGGATCAGCACTGCCATTGAACAGGGGCACTTGTTTAGCACTTTGGCAATGACTAACTTCTTTGAATAGCTCTCCTTGTAATTTACTTCTTGGACTGTGAGTTGCCCTACGACTCGTGTGTCGAAAGTGGCCGAGTTTGCCATTCCAACAGCAGTCCTCATATTAGCGCTCGGAGCGTGGGTGGCCAAGTTCAAAAGCCTGGGACTCAAAGGCCAAGTATCAGCACTGCCCCACCCTGTACATGCCTGTCATGAATCTTAGACAATGGATCAGGTAAAGCCATTGTGCCACTTCTTGGGATCATCTCAGGTCTAAACCGTCCCTGAGGTCGCGCCTTCATATCAATAACGACACGGTCGATCGACTGTCGACCCAACCCGAATTTACAGTACGTCGTTCCCTACACATCCATTCGGGCTACTGAAAAACTATTCACAGTTTCCTGCAGTGACACTTGGACTTCTCATCGGTTGTTTGCTATGCTTCACCAATCTGTATTTCGGTCTCCAAACCGGATGGATCAGCATGTACGTCCTTCTCTGGAATGTCATGTTCAACACAGAGATACTCAACGAGGCAAATCAAGGATGTCACTGCAGTCAGCCCTCATCGGCTTTTTGGTCTCCAAGATGCTTCCAGCCCCACTCTCTCCCCAAGAAATTATCGTGGTACAGACGACCGCGGTCGCCACAGGGACTGTAAGCCTCTACCACTCAGACCAACGACAAGCTTTTCAGAGACTTGTGCTAGATGCCATTGGCAGCTGGGTTTGTCGGTATACTTCCGGCTCTCGGTCTGCTAGATGAAGAACAAGACGGAAGCCCGCCAATCCACCTCTCCTGGGCCGCAGCTGTCGGATGGTCGTGTTCAATCGCATTTTTCGGGGTATTCTTGTCACCCCCCATCCGAAAACAAGTGGTGTGTATACCTTCTATTGTGTGCTCGATGATGCTGATGCATTACGCAGATCATCGAGGAGCAACTTGCATTCCCTTCTGGAACTGCGACAGCACAATTGATTTCCGTTCTTCACCAGCTTCCGCCTCCTGACACGTCGTTGCGCCGCCGTTCTGGATACAGAGCACTCGATACGGAAGATATAGCCAATCACACCGCCATTATCGACGATGATGACACAGTCGTACCGGATACTGTAGATGGAACAGAGGGTGTCGACGAACGCGGGCTCGTCAAACAAGAAGGCTGGATGGATCTTATTTACAGCTTTTGGGCTTCTGGCGCCATGACGGTTAGTTCACTCAGTGTTTTGTTTGATGTCTCTCATTTTTTTTCCAGCTCACAGCATACTTCTTTCCGATCGTTTTCTCTGTACCGCTCTTTGGGAAATACCTCGCTCGCGAATGGTTGTGGTCATTCACCCCTAGTCTATCATACGTTGGCCAAGGCACGGATTCACTTTTGGATGTATGGCGTTCCGAGTTCTCACTTTGATTAGGCATTATCATGGGCTTCCCAACAACGTTGAGCATGAATTTGGTAAAATGTTTATTGAGAGTTAGAATCGACTTGGGGAATCTGATTAATATTGTAGGGAATGCTCGTTGGTTGGGGAGTTTTATCACCACTCTCCAAGCACGCGGGGTGGGCACCAGGACCAGTCGGCGACATGTCCACAGGCGCCAGGGGGTGGATCCTCTGGGTTTCTCTTGCGATCATGTGTGCAGATTCCTTCGTCTCTCTCCTCCCGGTCGCCCAATCGGTCATTGCCAAGGTGGTATTTTCCATTCCAAAGGTTGGAAATGCACCACCAGGAGAGGACCATGACATCGAAACGCCGGACAGGCTTGTCCCAACGCGATGGGTTTTGAGTGGCCTGGTGGCGAGTGTGACAGTAGGGACTTTACTGGTCTGGGTGGTTTTTGGGGACGAGGGAATCAAGCCTTGGGCAACACTGATAGGGTTCGCCGTCGGTGGTTTGTTGAGTATCTTGGGGTATGTGTGCTGCATCCTGTGATGTTCTTCTTTTGACGTTCTGCTAGTGTTCGAGCATTGGGGGAGACTGATTTAAACCCTGTGAGCGGTCTGGGTAAAATCTCACAGCTTCTTTTCGCTTGGATACAACCTGGCAATGTTGTGGCGAACATAATCGCAGGCGGAGTGGCCGAGGCAGGTGCACAACAGTGAGTTTCATTAACTCCAGAAATTACCTATGTGACGTATCCGTCTAGAGCTGGAGATCTCATGCAAGACCTGAAGACTGGACATCTTATTCATGCCTCGCCGAGAGCACAGTTCTATGGACAACTGATTGGGTCATCGTTGTCTATTGTAGTGTCTGCATCTGCCTATACCCTTTATCAGAGAGCTTATAGTATACCTGGCCCTTCTTTCCCCGCTCCGACCGCATACGTGTGGCTCGGCCTTGCGCGACTGCTTCGTAAGTCACAAGGGAGTCATCCTTGGTTTTGCATTGACATGAGGTGTAATAGGGAACAGGCAACTACCAGAAAACACCAGCTCATTTATGCTGTTGTTTGCTCTGCTGTTTTCCGTTGTCGCGGGCATCAAGTTCATGGCTGTCCAGCGTGGGCTGCCATATGCGAAGTGGATCCCATCCGGCGTCGCGTTTGCGATCGGGTTCTTGAATACACCATCCTTTTCGCTGGCACGCTTCATCGGCGGATTGATAGAGTACCTGTACCACCGAAGGGTTGGCAAGACTGGTGGGGCAGATATCCGTCTAATTGTAATCGCCAGCGGGTTCGTGCTGGGAGAGGGGGTTGTTAGTGTTGTTACGCTCGTCCTGCGAACATGCGGGGTTGGCGTCGCGAGTTGTTGGGGTTGTAGCGGGGGCATTTGTGCTGGATGTCCTGCATGAGGCCTAATCGTTTGCGGCAGGCGTGTGTACATATTCGTTAACGGCACTACTAGACGTTGGCATCCGAATTGAATCTCGTCACCTTCATTTCCTGTTCCATAGCCTGTACAACATGTCTCGGATAGCTCTCGAGAACATTCCTTCAATCACTTTCTACAAAGATTCCCTCACGACCGCCAGGAGGACCGCCCCAATTTCTCAGTTGGTATGCCTTGGGAAACCTTGCGCCACGTACCAGCCTGAGGTTGTGCGTTGTAGGAATATCGGTGGATCAGGCGTCAATGTCGACTGGAAGGCAAGTGACAGGACCAAGAGGCTCTCTTATACGCGACCTGAGGTGCCATGACCATGACAGTGTGAGGCAGACCTGCCTTCCTCTCTGCGGTTTGGCAAGGTAGAGGTCTCGTGTGAGGGTTGGAGCGGTTCGGGCGATCCGTATGTGATGAAAGGTGGGTCGTCGCAGTGCTCCCCAGATTATTCTGCGATGCTTACCTCCAGCTGGCACACGACAGGCTCCTGCTCCCTCGAGTACCATCTCGTACAACTTCCACATTCACTCAGCGACGATACATTCGGTTGGCCATCCTCCGGCGTATCAAATTTCCTCAGCAGTACGTCCTAAGGCGTATCTGTTTTCCTGCTTCGGACTCATTCCTGACTGACTCCAGACTTGGACATGTCTGGCATCCTCTTCATGTTTGTCTGGTTCGCTGTCCTGGCCATCATCCTGTACAATTTAGTGTACTCTTGTTTGCGTCGGAGCTACCCCGCCACGGGGAACGCCCAACGCGTACCTCCCCCCACTTACCCCGGTCCTGGCGACGGCAGGCGATCCACATATGGGTACTTTCCGGGTAATTTACGTGGCCCTCCTCCCCCTTATACGAAAGACCCATCTTCCTCCGAGAGTTGGCGTCCCGGATTTTGGACTGGTGCTGCTCTCGGTGCGTTTGGAGGCAGCCTGCTCAATCGAAGCCAGTCGGTCCCACAGGCTTATGACTGGGAACGCTCCGAGTCCCGTTTCAGGACCGCGCGGCGTCGAGCAAGCTTTTACGGCGATGGAGACAGAAGGGAGGGACCGTCCAACATGGGGGCCCTTAGAACGAGTACTGGTTATGGAGGATCTAGTTCTCGATGAAGAACAGAGCTAGGTGTATGTACATGAAACCATCCGTGCCTCCATGTCGCGTAAAATATGGTGGATGGTAAATTATTTCTTGTGATAGTACATGCACTAGGTCACGATAGCCTTAAATATTGCTCTCATGGTGTCGATGAAGCAACAATCTCCTGGTCAGCATATAGATAACAAATTAGCGAATATGGATATGCATACTATCTCATCCTGTAAATCAAGTATGTCTCTCGGTGCTTACACATGCCCAGAAGCACCAGCCTCTGTTCTTGTGGTAGAGACACTTGGGTCGTGTCTCGTGGCACCATAATACGAAGAACTTGCGGAACCACCCCGGAGGTCCTTGCTCGCTCTTGAACGACCCCTTTTCTCTTCAGCTCTATGCCTGGGTGCCGCACCGAATTTCGTCTTCCTCCGAGTGTTCTTGAGTATAGACAAACTGATATCCGGTCTGACGAACAGGGTGAGGACGATAGCAATTACGACGAGAATCCCAGCCATCGTAAAGACCGCCCTGGGGAACGAGGCGACACTGTCGCTGTATACCACCGCAAATAGGATGGGCTAATGGAATAGATCAGAGACCGAGTCCCTCCAAGCGAGGGCAGATAAAGGCATACCCCAACGATAGTTTGGCTAATCGCTTGAAGGACGGCAATTGCACCGAATAATTTACCCGACTCGGGTGCTGCGTCTTGCTCCGCAGGGACACACTCTGTACCACCCTGCAATCGTGCAATTTCCTCTTTCTCTGCCAATTTGCGACCTTGAAGAGTGCATAGAGCCAGGCTTTGAGCAGCAGGCATAATGCCGGCACCAGCGCATCCTAACGAGGTAGCCCCAACGAACATGATTTGTGACCACCATGCGGACGCGGGATCGTTGGAGGGAAGCGGAGAGATGACGACAAGCGCATGAGATAAAAAGTCGACAAACATCGAGCACCGTACGACCAGAAGGTCGAAGCGGATTTCAGAAAACAGCTGACTCTTTGTGGGTTTGGGTTTTGCCTTGGGGCCATTGGTGTTGGGCTGCGCCGAGACTGCTGACGACACTACTGCACGAACGGGTTTGAATGTAGCCAGGAGGACTGCATTCTCTGTCAGTACACGTCGCAGAGTTTAATGGAATTATACAGTGACTCACATGGTAGGGGGACGAGAAGATAGAAGGCACGAACAGCACCCATGAATGAGATATAATAACTCAACTGTTCCGCGGCCCAGTCGTAGACGTGCTCGGCGTAGAGATACTTGACTTGGAAAATCCCCGAAGAAAGCATATAAACGAAGAGAGACAACGCAAGGAATGTCAGGTTCCAGTCCTTGCGCATAAGTGGCTGCCTGAGCATTCCAGCTGAACGGGCCACCGGAACATCAGCCGGCAAGAATTCGGCAAGAGGGGAAATGAAGTTCTTGACAATGCGGATGCCCACCCACGTATGGTTATCTCTCTCTGCGGTAAGAATCAATCAGATGCATCACGAGATAAGAAAATTTGATAGCTTACTCCCAGTTTCAATCTCGTCGTCTCCTATCGCGCGATTCTTCCCTTTCCTGTTCATCGCCCGGCGAGATGCAGGAAGGGACTCTGGAAATACGAAAAGCACGAGGAGAAGATTCACGAGTGAACCACAGATGGCAACCCAAAAGACCGAGTTGACACTTTGCAATGGGTGATCAGCTGTGTTCCGACATTAGTGTAAATACGTTCACCGGGCCAGAAGAAAATATACCTTGTCCGACCTTCAAAAATGGTATCGGGTTTCTGATTAGCCAAGCACCTATTATTGGTCCAAGTGCCAGGCCCACAAATAGCACGCCAGTGAAACGAGCGAAGATAGTCGCACGGGAACCAGGCGATGTGCAATCAGCAATGTAGGCGGTATTGGCACCAGTAAGCGATGACCATCCTCCGAGTAGGCCCTCGATAATCGGAGCCAAGATGAGAAGCCTATGGGAGTGCCCAGCGAGTGGGTTACGCGGTGTGGAGACAAGGATGAAGATAAGATCCCTAAATGGTATTGATCAGATGGGGAGAACTCCACCGGCATCTGTCTGTACACGTACGTGAGGAACAAGCCAAGTGTGGATATCGCAAGGACACGGGTACGACCATAGCGTTCCCCAAAGTGACCCCACCAACCTGTGGTGAGCGCTGAAAGTGTACCCATGGTGATCGTCATGATAGTCTGGAGTCTGACGGTGTCAGCCTGCACGGTAGGATCTGAAACACAGTTCTTTCCAGGAACCACGCGAGGATCATCGCCCTCGCTTACGCCGTCACCTGTGGACTCATCCAATGACTGAACGGGTGGTGGTACAGAAGGTAGAAATAAGGGAGTGAAGCTTGGACTAGTGTCGACTTGAGGGTGAACAGAAACGTGACTACCTCGTAGGTCGGGGGCAGAAGTGTGGTTCCAGCTATCACGAAGCTGTCTGCACGAGAGCTCAGTGAATACCTCGACACGAGACGCCAGCGTCATTCCACGCTGGAGCAATGCACACGAGTTTGAGATGCGGTCATTTGGTGTGGGGTACTCGACTCACAGTAATAGAGGCGGATAATGCAAACGGAACAAGCCTGCACACGGGTCAATTCGTGCAACAAGTTTGCGAGGAGAGTAATACCATAGTGGGCGGGCACGGTAGAATGGCTTCTTGGATTTCGGAGCACCGACGAGAGGGTCCCGTTCCGACGGCAAGCTGACTTGGGAGGTGAAAGGGAGATGCTCTATAGGGGAGCGGGAAGGAGAGAAGCTGACGTTCTCTGTGGAGATGATGGGGTCCGTGATAATTCTGTCCAGCGGCATCGCAACAATCGACTTGGGTGTTTCGGAGCAGCTACGAACTTGAAAGCATTGCCAGCAGACTCTTGGAGGGTTACGCGACTTTATAAAGCGGGAACATGCGAAGTACACGACCTACCGGAGATAGTAAGGCGCCCAAGGTTACGTACCAGGTTTTGTCGCATGGACCACAGCCATTACGCAGCACATGGTACCTTCGAGGCCACCTGACGGTCGATCAGCTTATTTATAACGACTCAACGGCCTACAATCCCGCCAAGTTGACTCCCTTGGTTCATAGCGAAGGACAACGGGACGCAACGCGGTCCGAACTGCCAAAGGATATTCAAACAAGAGCTTATCAGTTCTGCGACGATTATCCATAAACGGGCGAGACTGACGACCGTTTGGGCTATCTTTGGAATCTTCAGATGCGGCGGCGCCCAGTACCAGAAGGGTTCGACACATTTGAGGACGCGACAACGAATGCCGTCAGTTGAAGTACTCTCCGAGCATAGCTTCACGGCAGTGTCTATCATTATGCTCGGAACACGCGTTTATGCCAGCAGTCACCAATTACACTATACTAGTTTATAGTCTAGTTCAAGTTCTTGGTTAGGGTTCTCAATGATTACTAATCGACGCAGATTATCGTATGCTCTGGTAACAGACGCTGAGTGAGTCAAAGCTGGATTTCAATCGATCACTGAAACGACCACAGCACACTCAACACCAACACGCACGATCTCCGAGCTTACAAGCGTCCACGATGACACAGACAGTTAGAGAACAGGTTCTCAGACTGATCCCCGATCCTGGGCAATCCACAATGTAAGCAAGGCTTCTGCCACCCATCAGACACTTCCTCAATTAATCCATCGGGCTAGATTACCGAAAGAAGGGGAGACAAACATTTTGATCACCTCTGCTCTGCCTTACTGCAATAATGTACCCCACCTTGGTCCGTCTTTCTACACATGTGACCAACCTCCTTTTGATGCTTTCACAGGAAATATCATCGGAAGCGTTCTCAGCGCTGACGTATTTAGTAGGTAGGTATATACACTGTAGTGAATCCGTGGGCCCGCCAGCCTGACAAGCTCCCATTACAACAGATATAGCCGTGAGTGTACATTACCTCGTGTCTTGGTTCATGCTGCAACTTGATTGCAGGGACTCGCAATCGCCGAACTCTTTATATCTGTGGAACAGATGAATATGGAACAGCAACCGAAACAGCAGCACTAAAGGAAGGCGTTACACCCAGACAGCTCTGCGATAAATATCATGCACTACACAAAGAGACCTACGAGTGGTTTGACATCGGGCAGGTCGCAACCTGGGTTTCTCCTTTCTCGTTCGCTCAACGACTCTGGACAGGTTTGACCTCTTTGGTCGCACCTCCACCCCTCAGCATACCGAGTAATTCCTTTCCCTCCCCCTCTCCCTCTCTTTACTACCCTCGCTCTTCTACTCGCATCAACTAATCTGTCCATTCAGGATATGCCAATCAATTTACCTAAATCTCGGCAAGCATGATTATCTCGAAAAGCAAGTGAGGGATCAGACTTACTGTGAAGGGTGCCAAAAGTAAGTGGGGCTTTTCAAGTCGTTATCCGTTATCGACCAAAATCTAGGTTCTTAGCCGATCGATATGTTGAAGGCATTTGTCCACATTGCGGGTTCCCCGTAAGTGACCCAATGCCTCTTGTAGATACCACCTTATTTAGTCGTTTAGGACGCTCGAGGAGACCAGTGCGACGGTTGTGCGCGCACTCTCGATGCCATAGACCTTCTTGAACCCCGATGCCTCATCGACAAAACTCATAAAGTTGTCGCCCGCTCTTCATCTCATATGTATTTCAGACTCGACAAAGCACAACCTCAACTAGAAGAATGGATTAAAACGTCATACAAGAACGGCAAGTGGTCACCTAATGCGACGATCAACACCGAAGGAGAGATCGTTGACGCACGCTTGAGGGGCGGCTTACGTCCTACACCCGTCACTCGGGACCTAACTTGGGGTGTGCCCATCCCACCACTTGGTAGAGAGGATGACAAAGAGATGAATGGCAAAGTTCTTTGTAAGTGCTACATTTGCTTAGTGCATTTG